>OY776284.1:58152746-58393628 GCA_963675345.1 Trididemnum clinides | reverse complement strand
GTAATAAGTGTTGAAATTTTATTTAGTAGCATCTGTAAGCGAATAGCAAGTATCGGAATTTTATTTAGAAGCATCAGTAAGTGAATAAGAACTGTCCGAATTTCATTTGGAATCATTTACAAGCCAGTAATAAGTGTTGAAATTTTATTTAGTAGCATCTGTAAGCGAATAGCAAGTGTCGGAATTATATTTAGAAGCATCTGTAAGCGAATAATTTGTTTCGGAATTATATTTACATGCATCTTTAAGCGAGTAATATTTGTCGGAAATCCATTTAGAAGCATTTATAAGCCAGTAATAAGTCTCGGAATTTTGTTTAGTAGCATCTGTAAGCGAATAGCAAGTGTCGAAATTTATTTAGAAGCATCTGTAAGCGAATAATTTGTTTCGGAATTTTATTTACAAGCATCTGTAAGCGAGTAATAAGTGTCGAAATTTCATTTAGAAGCATTTCTAAGCGAATATTAAGTGTCGGAATTTCATTTAAAGGAATCTGTCAGCGAGTAATAAGTGTCGAAATTTTATTTGCAAGTCTCTGAATATCCAGCAATAACTGTCGGAATTTGGTTTACAAGCATCTGCAAGCGAATAAGTAGTGTCGGAATTTTATTTAGATGCATATGAAATACGGCAATGAAATGACTGTGCAAATAATGCATATATATTTACAAGCATATGAAATGTCTGTGGAATACAGCCTGTCAAATGTTATTTACATAAACCTTTTAATAATCTGTCATCGACTATTTCTCACAGCAATAGTAGCTTGATGCAAAAAAATTTTGATCGTCTGGTAAGCATGTTTCGTGATACCACTTGCGACAAGAAGCACAAAATATTTGTTTTGCATCTTCTTTATTTCCCGAACAGTTCTGGGCATCACAAGTTTTCCATCTCTTGGATGTTAATTCCACCGTTCGGTACCATTTATCAATTGACTTTTGTGTAATTCGCAAGTCTTCGATTTTTTCGGGCCAAGTTTTCTTCACAGCATGTTTTTGTAAAATGGTGTTCCATTTGTGTATATACAATAGGCCTAGAGCTAGTTTATCGATTTGTAATTTAATCCTACTCATAAAACTACATCTGTGACAGAGAGACCAAGATGGAGAATGTATATGGTGAATTTTTATTCCCCAATAAGAGATAAATCTTTACTGTTATACCAGTCAGGGCATACAAAATGCCATTTCTCTCTTCCATGGGGCAATTTTGTTACACGCCTTCTAGGGTACGGGTTCTAAATTTTTTACAGACGCGTTAACTTTGACAATGCATAGTAGAAAAACCAACGCTCTCTTTATTCGTGACAATCCCTTTTGTTCTATGTAAATACATTTTTTCAAAAAAGTTATTTTCCACATTTTTTCGAGAAAACAACAAGAAGACCTTTTTTTGGAGTACAAGCTATTCAAAATGCTAATTTTGCAAAATTTCACTAATTTATTTATGACAGAAATTTATGCATTTCAGAGAATTCTGAATTAATTTTCGACACTTATTACTCGCTTGCAGATGCTTGTCAATGAATTTCCGACGCTTATTGCCGTCTTTCAAAAGTTTGGAAATATAATTCCGACACTTATTACTGACTGGCTTGTAAATGGTTTTAAATGAAATTCCGACAGTTCTTATTCGCTTACTGATGCTTCTAAATATAATTCCGACAGTTACTACTCGCTTGTAGATGGTTCTAAACACAATTCCGACAGTTGATTTTCGCTAACTGATGCTTCTAAATATAATTCCGACACTTATTACTCGCTTTCAGATGCTGCTAAACAAAATTCCGACACTTGTTACTGGCTTGTAAATGGTTTTGTATGAAATTCCGACAGTTTGTATTCGCTTACTGATGCTTGTAAATATAATTCCGACAGTTCTTACTCGCTTTCAGAGGCTGCTAAACAAAATTCCGACAGTTATTACTCATTTGCTGATGGTTCTAAATAATATTCCGACACTTATTACTGGCACACAAATGCTTGTAAATATAATTCCGACACCTATTACTCGCCTACAGATGCGCCTAAACAAAATTCCGACACTTATTACTCGCTTGCAGATCATTCTAACTATAATTTCAACACTTATTACTAGCTGACAAATGCTTGTATTTATAATTCCGACAGTAGTTGTTCGCTTACAGATGCTTGTAAATGAATTTCCGACACTTATTACTAGCTCACTCATGGATCTAAATGAAATTCCGACAGTTGATTTTCGCTAACAGTTGCTTCTAAATATAATTCCGACACATATTACTCGCTTTCAGATGCTGCTAAACAAAGTTCCGACACTTATTACTTGCTTGTACTTGGTTTTAAATGAAATTCCGACAGTTCGTATTCGCTTACTGATGCTTGTAAATATAATTCCGACAGTTACTACTCGCTTTCAAATGCGCCTAAACAAAATTCCGACAGTTATTACTCATTTGCTGATGGTTCTAAATAATATTCCGACACTTATTACTGGCTCACAAATGCTTGTAAATATAATTCCGACGCTTATTACTCGCCCACAGATGCGCCTAAACAAAATTCCGACACTTATTACTAGCTGACAAATGCTTTTAAATATAATTCCGACAGTAGTTGTCCGCTTACAGATGCTTGTAAATGAATTTCCGACACTTATTACTGGCTTGCTGATGGATCTAAATGAAATTCCGACAGTTGATTTTCGGTAACAGATGCTTCTAAATATAATTCCGACACTTATTACTCGCTTTCAGATGCTGCTAAACAAAGTTCCGACACTTATTACTGGCTTGTAATGGTTTTAAATGAAATTCCGACAGTTCTTATTCGCTTACTGATGCTTGTAAATATAATTCCGACAGTTCTTACTCGCTTTCAGATGCTGCTAAACAAAATTCCGACAGTTATTACTCATTTGCTGATGGTTTTAAATAATATTCCGACACTTATTACTGGCACACAAATGATTGTAAATATAATTCCGACACATATTACTCGCCTACAGATGCGCCTAAACAAAATTCCGACAGTTATTACTCGCTTTCAGATGCTCCTAAAAAAAATTCCGACAGTTATTACTCATTTGCTGATGGATCTAAATAATATTCCGACACTTATTACTGGCACGTAAATGCTTGTAAATATAATTCCGACACATATTACTCGCCTACAGATGCGCCTAAACAAATTTCCGACACTGATTACTGGCTTGCTGATGATTCTAAATGAAATTCCGACAGTTCCTTTCGCTAAATGATGCTTGTAAATACAATTCCGACAGTTACTACTCGCTTTCAAATGCTACTAAACAAAATTCCGACAGTTATTATTCACTCGCTGATGGCTCTAAATAATATTCCGACACTTATTACTCGCTTTCAGATGCTCCTAAACAAAATTCCGACACTTATTACTGGCTTGCAGATGCTGCTAAACAAAGTTCCGACACTTATTACTGGCTGACAAATGCTTGTAAATATAATTCCGACACTTATTACTCGCTTTCAGATGCTCCTAAACAAAATTCCGACACTTATCACTGGCTTGCAGATGCTGCTAAACAAAATTCCGACAGTTATTACTCATTTGCTGATGGTTCTAGATAATATTCCGACACTTATTTCGGCTGACAAATGCTTGTAAATATAATTCCGACACCTATTACTCGCCTACAGATGCTCCTAAACAAAATTCCGACACTTATTACTCGCTTGCAGATCATTCTAACTATAATTTCAACACTTATTACTAGCTGACAAATGCTTTTAAATATAATTCCGACAGTAGTTGTTCGCTTACAGATGCTTGTAAATGAATTTCCGACACTTATTACTGGCTTGCTGATGGATCTAAATGAAATTCCGACAGTTGATTTTCGCTAACAGTTGCTTCTAAATATAATTCCAACACATATTACTCGCTTTCAGATGCTGCTAAACAAAGTTCCGACACTTATTACTTGCTTGTACTTGGTTTTAAATGAAATTCCGACAGTTCGTATTCGCTTACTGATGCTTGTAAATATAATTCCGACAGTTCTTATTGGCTTTCAGATGCTTCTAAATGTAATTCCGATAGTTATTACTCATTTGCTGATGGTTCTAAATAATATTCCGACACTTATTACTAGCTGACAAATGCTTGTAAATATAATTCCGACAGTAGTTGTTCGCCTACAGATGCTTGTAAATGAATTTCCGACACTTATTACTAGCTTACTGATGGATCTAAACAAAATTCCGACAGTTGATTTTCGCTAACAGTTGCTTTTAAATATAATTCCGACACATATTACTCGCTTTCAGATGCTGCTAACCAAAGTTCCGACACTTATTACTGGCTTGTAAATGGTTTAAAATGAAATTCCGACAGTTCTTATTCGCTTACTGATGCTTGTAAATATAATTCCGACACTGATCACTCGCTTTCAGATGCTACTAAATCTAATTCCAACACTTATTACTGGCTTGTAGATGGTTCTCAGTGAAATTCCGACAGTAGTTGTTCGCTTACAGTTTGTGTTGTTGTTGTTCAAAAGGCTTGTAAATGAATTTCGTTTCCCGTACTGTTTCGTTTGTTTGTTTTTCATAATTTAGAATTTTTTAAAGTGTTGAAAATATTTACATTTGCATTCAGATAACTGTGACAGTGTCATATAATGATGCAGTTTGTTTTCGTAACAAATAGGTTTAACTGATCAGAATTCACTTTTATTCCGATAATTCCGATTGTTCCTTAAATTAGATTTGCAAGATTTCAGACGTTTCAGACAGTTCCGACATTTCATCAAATTAGTGAGTTTTCCGACATTTCCGACAATTCCGAATTCATCAAATTAGTGAGACTCCAAGCAGCGCTCTTCGTTTGGCAAGCTCATCAGCTGTGTCGTTCCCCGGGAGAAACACGTGTCCGGGGACCCATTGTAGCCTGATAGAACAGGAGGAGAGAGAAGACAGTTCCTGCCAGATCTGCCACAGAGTTTGAGATAACAGGAAAGGTGGAGGAGAGGACAGAACGAGAGTCAGACAGGAGAAGAAGAGAAGAGAAATGGCAAACTTTATGGTGTTGCCGAGACCAGCAAAGAGCGTGCAGAATGGCGCAGGCTTCAGCGGAAAAAGTGGAACATACTGGGCCTGCCGAAAAGGAAAGAGTGGTTTCAGTGCCACAGAGAGAGCAGTTGGCACGAACGCCAGAGCCGCCCTTGCCAAAAGGAAAAGGAACAGAGCCGTTTGTCCAGAGCACCAGGTCATGAGGGGGGAGAGAGTCAAAATGGGCGAGAGCCGCACCTTGGCAAGAGTGAGGGGGATCAGAGCGAAAGCATGGAGAGGAAAGGGTGGACTCACCGTGAAAGAAAGCAGATTTCAAGGAGGACAGGGAGGGCAAGCAACAAGAGCCTCCTTGGAACAAGTAGAAGGAAGCATGAGCGAGTGAGTGGACGCAAAAGCTCTCCAGGGCGATCTGCAGAGTCTTGGTTTCACTCCTAGTCTGGCCAAATCTGAAATAGGAAAAAAGGTTGGGAGACGAAGAGCCCGCTCATAAGAAAAAAGAGTGAACTGAGTCAGAGTGACTCGTAGGGGAGGTAGAGAAGCCTCGGTGAGTAGTACAGGGATAGGGGAGGACGAGAGGCAGCCGGTGATGGCGCGACTGGCCGCTCGGTGGAGGCGTTCCAACCTGGTAAGATTGGTAGCGCTTAGGAAAGGAAACCATCCGGGTGAAGCGTAAGTGAGAAGAGGCCGAAGAAAAGATTTATACAGAACAGAGAGGGACTCCCTAGAGGGGACCCATGAGGAAGCAGAGATACAGCGTATGGCCTTGAGACGGGGGAAAAACTTGGCCTTCAGCGAAGATACATGCTTAGAAAAGGAAAGAGTGCGGTCGAAGGTGACCCCAAGAAAAGTTGGAGTGGGATTGAAACGGAGGCGGGAGCCGAGTAGGAGGAGGTTGGGCTGGACGTTAGCCTGGTGGGGATCCACTGAAAAGAAGGAGGCTTCACATTTGCTCGGATTGAGAGGAAGACACCAGTACTCAGACCTGCACTCCAATCGAAACAGAGCTCCTTGTGTGGCCTCCACCGCAGTAGGGACCGAGGGGGAGTAGGACTAAATGGCCAGATCGTCAGCGTTAAGAGAGCAGCTGACGGAAGAAGGCAGAGAAGCCGAAAGATCATTAATGAAGATAGAGAAAAGTACAGGGCCAAGAACAGATCCTTGCGGAACACCTCAACGGACTCAAAAGGAACGGCTTTTGTGATTTTAAAAGACCACAGAAGCGCCTATCAGAAAGGAAAGATTGAGTCCAACGAGCAAAGCAAGGAAGGAGGCCAGCCAAAATAAGTTTGTGGAAAAAAGCGGGATGCCAGACCGAGTCAAAATCTTTAGAGAAATCGATAGTAGACAGGATCGTCCGAGAGCCCGGCCTGGGTTTGTTAAACTTATCCGAAATGGACTGAGAAAGGTACAGAATTTGATCAAGTGTAGACCGACCAGGGCGGAAACCGGCCTGGCGGGGAGAGAGAATGGAATTAGATTCTAGAAAGAAGAGAAGACGGGATAGAATGATGCGTTCAAACAGCTTTGATACGCAGGAGGTGAGAGAGATAGGCCGGAAGGAAGCAGGAGAGTCGAGAGGTTTACCCATCTTATGTATGGGAATAATTGAAGATGTCTTCCAGATGGACGGAAAGGAGTGTGAAGACCAGGAAAGATTGAAGATGTGGAGAAGAAAATCCATGCCAGAGCGAGGAAGATGCTTTAGCATGGGATAGGCAACTTTGTCTGGACCAGTGGCAGTGGATGAGGAGAGGTTGGAGGCAGCCGCAAGAAATTCAGCGGGAGAGAAGGGAGAGCAAAAGAACGAGTGGGACTCCACAGAGCACGTGGCTCGGCGGAGCTCAGTGAGGTAGCTTCTGGCTCTGCTACGCAGGGCCTTTGGCTGAGAAACAGAAAAGTGAGATCTCAGGTAAGCGGCATAAACCAAAGCCGATTCCCTGGGAGAAGAACAGTTAGGGAAGTTAGGAGAGGAGGAAGACGAGGAAGGAGAGCCAGCGATAGAGCAAAGAAGAGAGTGCACAGATTTAGGATTGGATATAGGTGAAAAAGAAGTGCAGGTCGTCTGCCATGCCTCTGCCTTGGCTTTGGCAATGACTGACGAGGCGTGTCGAGAAGCGGAGACGTAAGCCTGGCGATCTTCATCACTTCTGTGAGCGGTAGCGAAAGCCCTGCGTCTTTCACTAACCGCTTGTTCCACCTCAGCAGACCACCAGGCTTTAGGAGGGCGTTTGATGCGGCCGAAAGGAATGGAAGATTTGGCTGCAGTCAGTGCCAGAGAGGTAAAGAGAGCAGCTGCAGAGGAAAGAGAAAGAGACGAGTATTCTTCTGCAGAGGAACAGTGAGAGTCAAAGTAGGAGGCAAAGCCATCCCAGCGAGCTTTCTGAAAATTGAAGGAAGGGGGGCGCTCGTTGGGGTGAAAGACCGGAGAGAGAGGGATAGATAGAAAAATTGGTAGGTGGTCAGAACCTAGGTCCTGAAGCACCTCCCAGGAGCAAGAAAAAGCAAGAGTAGAGGGAGCAAAGGAGATGTCAGGAGAGGAGCGACTGCCAGAGGAGCGATGGAGAAGGGTGGGTGTGTCAGGGTCATTGAGGGGAGGAGGTCTGAGGAGATGACCCAGTCGAATACTTCCTCCCTGCAGGGGTCGGAAGTAACTCTTGAGTCCCAAAGCGGGTGATGGCAATTGAAGTCCCCCAGAATGAAGAGATTTCTGGAGGAGGGAAGAATAGAGGGAGAGAAGGAATTGGTTCTGCCATCCGTTGGGGAGGAGCAAATAGGGGGGCGTACATATTAAGAAATGACACCGAGGAGGATTTGTTTAGAGAGATGTTGACCCCTACATAATCAGAGTAGGGATCGAGCGAAGAAAGAGAGGTGGTAGAAAGTTCAGAAAAGGATAGGCCCTGTCTGACGAAAATGACAATGCCTCCACTGGCATGCGAGGCATCAGAAGAGAGGATGCCAGACCGGGAGTGGGTGCGATCAGAACGCAGAACAGAGAATCCAGGAATCCGGAAAGAGGAAGAGGAGTTAAGATTGGATTCCTGAATGCAGATAAGGTCGACAGAATGAGATGAAAGAAAGTGAAGTAGTTCAGTGCTCCTGGCTCGAAGACCTCCAGCATTCCATTGAAGAACCCTGAGAGAGTTAGGGGGAGGGGAGGAGGCAGGAGGTGCAGAAGTATAGCCAGGAGCAAGGGACGGTGGTGGGAGGGCAGGGGAAGGAGATATAAGACGGGCAGATGTGGGATAAGAAGTTTGGAGACGAGGGTGGGGCAAGAGTGCAGCATTAGCAGAGGGGGGGCCGGATTCCACAGTGGAGGTATACGCGTCGGAGGAGTCCGAGGAGGAGGGAGTCACAGTGTTACAGCAGGGGGGCAGCTCCAAGAGTGAGAGCTGCCAAGAGCTCTGAAATTAGATAAAGAAAGTTGTGAGCACCTTAGATGGACCCATTTGGAGCAAGCGCAGCATTGCACTGACTTGCCCCGCTAGGTCACATTTCCAGCGCACACAGAGCAAGGAAAGATGGGGCCAGTGTTAGGATGAACGTTATCGCTTATCAGGAGAAAAAGAAGAATGAGGAGACGAAGGAGGGCAAGAGTAGGGCAGGAGAGAAGAGAAAGTGAGAACAGGCGACCGATTTTAAAGATGCTGTGTGCTGCCCTTCTGCGGTCGTTCAGGGGGCAGCATAGCGAAAAATGATTGGAGAGTGCCCAGGGTAACTGGGACCCTCGGGAAAGCCAACAGCCATTTCGACCCAACCCAAACGGGGCCCGGGACCGCACCACCACGTTGAGGCGGCTGTTGATTGGTGCAGAAAAGAGGCTGATCGTCCAAGGCACCAGCTGGCTAGAGCAAATGCAATGCCAGAACTGGTCGATTTTAAAACGGCAACGTGGTGATATTTTCTTTTATTTCAGTGGCGTTTTTGCAGTTCATTTTTGACAATATACTTAAGTCGAAGTTGTTTACTTCTGCATTTGTGTTAAAGCCAATATTTTGAGCCAAAGCAACCTGGCTTACTGTTTAATTGAGTACGTTGTTCATCTATGTTATGACTTCATTTACACTTTCTTGACTATCTTTTACTATCAGGCCAATCGAGACGCTTTGCGTCATGCCAGAGCTAATGTAGCAGTTTCGAACCCTGTTTTTATGTTAACAGTATTTTTGATCTAAGTTCTCTTGTATCACCTTATCTTTTCAGCGCTTTTGGTTGATTTCTTTGTTTGCGCAGTGTAGTTAATTAGGGCAGATTTTAAGTTTCTGATTTTGCTTTAAGCATGTTTTGGAATTGTTTAAATCATTTGATTTTGCTTTTAGGTTATTTAATGCAATTCGGTTCAATTCAGTTGGTTCCGTTTTGCTTAGTTACATTCAGTTTGGTATTTTCTTTTCAATTCGTTAATAATGGGTCCACTCTTTTGTTAAACAATTTGATCAGGGAGAAGCTGCAGCAAAGATCCATAGTTTCACGTACGATCGCCAGTTAGCCAAACTGGTGGTCGCTACAACTGGTGATCCCTACACCAATGCCACACCACATAAAATTGATTCTAGACATCAGATGCGTAATTTTATTTCAATTTTGTTAGTTTCATACACTTCTTATTATTTTTACTTGTGTACCAGCTAAATTGCTGCGATACAAAGCATTGCATGAAAGTTATGACGATGTTATTCTGATAACAAGTTATAAGTGTTGCTATTGCCCAATGCATTTGAGATGATGTCTGAAGCATCATTTGCTGCGTTTCAGTGTTTCTCTAAAGCAAAAGGCATCTTGATTCATTAAAACAGTAACAATCAAAATCCTGTTCTACCATAACTTCAATCAATTATAAAATGGAATTAAGTTGCACTTGCATTTTCATTTTTCTGTGATTTCTATGCTGTAGTGGCATTTTTTTCTACTGTGTGTTTGTAATTGCTATTTCCGTGTATCATTTAGGAAACACCAACTTTGTTTGTTATTAACTGATAGTTTTTATTGCCAAATGAAACTGTTGCTTTTCGAAAGCATATTTGTCATGATTAACTAAACGGTTGTTCAAAACTAAAGCCATCTTTGGGATAGCAACTGAAGTGCCTGCAACTAATAACTGCTTGCAGTTTTTATCACTACCGTTTAGGGTTTCCACGTAAACTACTAGGTGGTTCTGTTGGCATGTACATACTAGTGCAAACGTTTTTTAAACAAATGGGCTCCTGAGGACACCTGGTGTACTTTGATTTTAATTGAAAGTACACTTCACTGCACGTAGGCATTGGTAAAGTTGTATTTCATGTCCTTATTTACATTACAATGATTCTTTGTTGGATTATTTCAACCACTGCATACAAACAGGCTGATCGTCCAAGGCACCAGCTGGCTAGAGCAAATGCAACGCCACAACTGATCGATTCAAGGAGGCAGGTTGGTGATATTTTCTTCTTTGATTTCAGTGGCGTTTGTGCAGTTCATTTTTGACAATGTGCTTATGTCGAAGTTGTTAACTTCTTGATCTATGTTAAAGCCAATATTTTGAGCTAAACCAACCTGGCTTACCGTATAATTGAGTACGTTGTTGATCTGTGTTATGACTTCATTTACACTTTCTTGACTATCAGGCCAATCGAGACGCTTTGCGTCATGCCAGAGCCAACGCCACACCACATGAAATTGATTCTAGGCATCAGATGCGTAATTTTGTTTCAATTTTGTTAGTTTCATACATTTCTTATTATTTTTACTTGTGTACCAGCTAAATTGCTGCGATACAAAGCATTGCATGAAAGTTATGATGCTATTCTGCTGACAAGTTAGGAGGGTTGCTAATGTACAATGTATTTGAGATGATGTCTGAAACATCATTTGCTGTTAGCAAAACTGCTGACACTGTTTCGACCTATCAGGTCTTTTCAGTGCAGTTGGTGACCGACAAGAAGCTAGAGGCTTTTAATAAAGCATAGCTTAGACCGCCACACTTGCGGGATCTATACTAGATCCACTTGGTGGATGGTCTGTCAGTACTCTGCGAAGCCGTATCACTCGTGATTGAGTGGCGGTTGCCTGAAAAGACCTGATAGGTCGAAACAGTGTCACTGTCTGCAGTTTTGCTAAGTGCATCGCTGGCCTCTTGCATTACTATCATTTGCTGTGTTTCAGCGTTTCTCTAAAACAAACGGCATCTTGATTCACTAAAACAATATAACAAACGAAACCATGACCACCACTATTTTAATCATCTAATTGCTTAAAATTATGAAATGATTTTTTTTCTATTGCCTGTTTGCAGAAATGTTCCCAGCAAACACTCACTGATGATTTTACGTAATTTTGTGGTGGAAAGCTGGTGAACTCGTTACTTGATATTTTGGAACAAGTTTGCCACAAGTTTTTTTATGTATCTGTTTGGTGTAATTTTTGTTGTTGGTTGTTTAGAATTATGTATGATGTCCAAGATAACAACGAAATCGTGTGGTTTTCAGTGCCTAGATATCTTGAGAGAAAGACTTGTGGTATTCCTGTGTCAAAATCATTTAGATGTTGATCACGTGTTGTCACATGACTTTCACATGAAAACGTGATTCACATAAAATTGCAGGAAAATGCGGATGGATATGTAAGTTATTTCACTGTAGATTGCACTTTTCAGAGCCTTTCAACGGTTTTTATGATAATATATTTAATTACTTCCAGTGGGCCATGACTCAAAAACCGACTTTCAAAAGAATATATAGGCTACAAATCACGCCAAATTTTTATCAACAAGAAATTAATCTGCATTTTATAAATTCTAAATTTTCTTTTTGTTCGTTCCACAAAACAAGTTTTAAGGTTTTCAAATTAACTTTTTTCTTTAAAAATTTGTTTTTCTGTTTGTTCAAGTTTGGTACTCAAACTTCTATTTTTTTCAAAAAAGTTCTGCATGTATGACTGCACAAGTGAGCTTTGTTAAAGTTATCGCGCTTTTGCCCCGCTTGATTCTCTAATGGTTAATGATTACAGAGTTAAATTGTGCAAGTACTTTTTTTGCTGAATTGAACTGCGGTGGAGGTATGAATAGGCCAACATAATGATAACTAGTTTATGTGAAGATCATATTGATTGCTCAATTGCTAATTCCATTTTATTGAGCTGGAGGAGTGCATTTAGCTACTTTGAGACTAAAGCTGGAAAGTACTAAAATTGTATGGTGTTACTCACTTGATTGCTGGCAGTTGTGTTGGATTGTGATCATTTTTGTCAGATAAATTCAATGTCATAAATTTTTCACATCAGTTTACCACGATGTAGTTCTAAATTTAAACTTGGCTTATTCGTATAGGCCAAGGGTGGGCAAACTACGGCCCGCGGGCCGCATGCAGCCCTCGAGAGCATTCTGTGCGGCCCGCGAACACTTTTTGAAACTTTGCCATTTGGAAAGAAATACGACAAGGGGATTGACAAGGCGCAAAAGCGACGGTGTCCTTAAAAAAATAGTAATTGCCTGTGCCTTAGACGGAAAATGCGTCAGAGCCTACAATTGCCCCCAATCAGGCAGTGACCGTCTACGAAAAGGTGAAGACTTTTTTTTTTATTTTAGAGACACCACCGATTTTGCGCGCTGAGATACCACACTGCCAGATGATTTCGCAAAGTTGTGATCTAATGCAATTTTTTCTATAGCATGCAGCTGTACGAGACAACAAGCCCTGGCCCTCGACCATCCTCCAAATGGTCAATGCGACCCTCCAGCTAAAAAGTTTGCCCACCCATGGTCTAACCTGATTTCAAACATGCAAACGTTTTCAGAATCACTATGACGAAACAATGGAGAAAAGTAGTACAATTCCCGAGTCTAGCCATTTGACTTGGTAGTAGTAGGGTAGGATAAACAAAGAAATAAGATAGAGGAATCACAGGAGCGTATCGAAGCTTGGTATATTGAAAATAGGATAATGACTGACGCAACTAGACAAGCAACGACGCCATTTACAACATACTGTGTATATAACACGCTGAAACTTTATACAAAACATTCTCCAACCCTATAGGATACTCGATGGTGGTGCGACAAACTTCTCTTGCACTAAATGTGACACAAACATAATTGATATTAAACGAAAACGGTTCAACTCACAGCAATTTCGCTCATCACTTCCATCGCTACAATCACGGTATCCGTCGCACCGCCTACTCAACCTAATGCACTGGCCACTATTGCATCGAAACCATCCGTCACGACAAGATACTGCAAGATATAATATCATGAATTATCAATGGTTTTGTGCTTGTTCTAATAAAATAAATCGAATTGAAATGGTCTTGGTCATTGAATTTACACGCATTTATCATCATGCTGTAATGCAAACATTGCTAAATTTTGTAAAAATATATTTAGCGTTTATAGACAGACTGAGACACCGCGACGACTTGATCTCTCGGACACACTATGTGTCTGCCACGTATACACAGATCGATGAATTTCGTTTGAGTGCCTTTCCCAAAGGCTGGCATTGGCACAGCAAATGAAATTTACGGTTATTTTACTACAGTTCCGTATGTGCTGAGCGCCGAGCAAATGAGCTGTCAGTGTTTACTTTGTGAAAGTGTTTACTATGATCTAGCGATCATCAATTGATGATTACTGTTTCGCTCCTGCCAGATGATCTTCATCATAGATTTACACAATCAGTGTACTTAAAACTTGATTTGTGATGTTATTATTTAATGGATTTTAACATTTATTAAAATCATAGCTTACTAGCCGGTTTTGTCGGCATCGCCCGGCAGGGCACCCGTCAATAACATCAGGATTAAGTATTTCGGTTCAACTGGCTGCACCGACTTCACCATCGGGCTCTTGTGTGAACAGTAACAAACACTTAATGATTTTTGTGCACTTCCACAATTCCTGTACACGTAATCGTGATCATCTTATTCAAGACTGATAATGCTCACAAATCAAGTATGTTGCCACCAACTCTCATTTATTTTATTTAAAAAGTATAAGCGAGAGGGATTGAAACACAGTCAAAAATGATGGTGTCGATCAAATAATGGATGCTTTCACAATCACGAAAATGCATTATTTAATGGTAAGCCTATTTTGTAGTGATTTGGTGTGGCCGCTTTATCTATTTGCATTGACAGAATTAAGTTCTGTGGCTGTGCTATTTGCCTTGTTTTATAAACATTGAATTGGTACTAATTGGAAATTCCATTCCTTTTCCTCCCTGGCCACCACAACTTTGGTTTTATTTGCCACACAATGCCGACCATTTTTAACGATGTTTCTTTGAACGAAAATCTTGCATTACCACCTTCTTGGCAATGCTGACTTCTGGACACCATTCACTAAGACACTTTTCAGCGTCCCGCTATTTACATTAGCAGTCAAAACTATTGCATGCATATAAGGTAGGAGAGGACCAAATCAGTTTTTCTTTCGTTTGTTTTTTCTTTGTATTTTCAGGTGCAGCAATCGCAAATTAATTTGATTTGTTATGTGTTTTACTAGTAAATGTTGTACGTTTTAACGTATACCGTTTGTTGCTGTTTCCTATTTTTGGCTGTTGTTTTGATGTATTCTTTGCGTTGCGCGCGTTTTATTGGCCAAAAAAATAAATGTAATACAAAAAATACTAATCGCCGACCTCACACAAATCCCTTAGATTATTTTTTAAGATTCATACCAAGATTATTTTTTAACATTCAGAGCTCTGATTCAGACCAACGCAAGCTTATTTTGATGTTCTGTGAAGTCTATGAATTTGTTTCGTTAGAAATACAAACATTTCTAACAAAAGAAGTTCAGTTTTTTAATGATAACCGCGACATTTCCACTGGGGTCCGTTTGGACCCCACTTGGTAAGATTAAGGTGTAAAAAGTGTTGGTAGGATGAGGGTTAAGTACCTGCGTTTTAGATAAACTAAGTAGTCTTGGAGGAGCTAAAGCGCACGTATGTATGTAAGCACGCGCAGACAGATCTCTGCATTATGTATTAGGTTTGACATCATGATGATGTCTCAAGCTCTTTCAGGACATTCAACCAGGTGAGGTAATTAATCATGCACTGTTTGAGGTTTTTACGCTTACTAGTTTTGGAGGAGTATATACAGACAAAAAAAAGGAAAACAAAATACACAAACAAAAAAAGATATTTCCAGCCCGCCGTTGTGGTGTGGGGTAAACTTAACTTTAACATTGAACTCATGCCAACAACAACAATGCGAAAAACAATTTATTAAAATCCAAGAATTATTTAAAGTTGGCCTGCATGCTCACCGATACATGAAACGGTTGAACCAATCCATTCCGATTGTTTGTAACATAGATATCCTTGATGATCTTTTGGGGAAATTGTATAACCGTCATTACACTGCAACTTACAAAGCGATCCTAATTTATTCCCTCTTGTGCAAGTCATTTTTCCATTTTCAGTTTCATTCATTGTAGGACAAAACAAAGCTAAAATACAAAAATTAGAAACAAAGAAAAAAAATTTTGTAAACTTGTAGATAATTATCGTAATTTTCTGGCTACGCATTTGTGATGGAAACCAGCAAACTAATCCCACCCCCACTCCAAATATCTTGCAGGTAGATGTGGCAAGCAACTAATCCCAAAACAAAGTTTTTGGAATATTGTTACTTGCCCGCTCCTCTACCTCTAAAATAAATCTCTTCTACTTGAGATACTCTCGTACATCATTCAAACTATAATATGCAGTGTAGATTAGGTCACTGCAGCCTAAATGTTTTCAATTACGTAACCCGTAAAGTTAAAATCAAAATATGGTCGCCTGTCTCTTAATTATTAATTTATTGTTTGATAGTTAGTTTTAAAGATCATTATTCTGTTGTCACGTAAAGGCTTTGCAGTTATGCACAAACAAGTTAGATTAAAGCTTGCTTTATAGTTGCCAGTAGGCCTGCAGCTTTTGCATTGCATAATTACCACAAGCAACAGACAAACTTGCCCTCAAGTATCCTTTCCAAATGGTCTCGGCAATTTGTCAAACATTCGTCATGCATTATTTATAAGATATCAATACTTTAATGGATATTGGCAATTCACTGTTGGAATTTGTGATAACATGGTATCTGAGTTATTGACGAATAACGCACAAAAACTATAAAATCCAAATAGCGAATTTAGAGGTAGTTTATGTTGTTTTCGGTAAAATAAAGAATGTGTTAACTTTCCGACAGCAAGTTTTTCTTCATACATCACAATCAACACCAACTGATATCTGATTGAAACACTTCAATCGCTTCCGTGGCAATTAACAAAATATCAGGAATTTTGATGAACCTGCAATTGCGCAGTTAGAGAGGTGGGTATTATGCCATACTCCACCTTTTCTTGATATTGGCAACAAAACAAAAAATCAGCTGAGTCTGGATTTGCAAGTAATTTATTAAAGGTCTTTATCTCAATATATTTTAAAATGTGTAGTTTTGGAAAAATTTAGAATAATCTCCAGAAAAGAAAAAATGGGCTTGTTACTAGGTTTATAGTTTATGCGCTTCCTCGCAAATATTCTTGGTGCGCTGGAGTGAACCCATGATGCTGTTGCGGAAACTTCACTGAAGTTCGACACACGAGAGTGACCTAAAAAGTGTCACCCCAATAGCAATATATAGTTCAACAAATGATTACCACGATTATTATCATTACTACATTACTATCATCCCACTGTGTTGTTATGTTTACCCTCTCTAATTTGAAATGAAGATACTGCATGAAGAAAAAATTTGTAATCACAGCACAAGCCCGATCTAGATTTAATGAAACTAGGAACAAGAGTGGAACTTTTTTAATAGGCATTCAAAACTTGGCACAAAAATTATTATGGTCGCAAACTCCATGATCTACTCTTGCGAAAAACCAACAGAAGAGTAAAAATGACGCCTCGACTTTACCATCGCCTCTTGCAATATTCCTCGGCATCCGTTCTGGTAGAATAAGGCAATCATTAGGTGGCCTTGTCAGCCATCAGCAACCCTGGAATACAGTAGATGTGAACAGCCCTCGTAATCTTCGCAAGCGAATCCAAGCCATGATGACTGATGATTGCAGGCAACACCAATACACCAAATTGGGTGAATTATTCGGTGCACTTAGTCTTTACGCAGCTAAAAATTTTTAAATTTCAGATATTTTTTGAAGTAGAATTCCATCATTTTGATTTTTCCTAACTAGTAAACTTCGTGCGCAATGGATTGCTCTCAATTACCTCAAAGGAAATTGTTTATGTACAGTAGGTCTACAATATCTGAAAAAATGAATTAATTCAAGTAAAACCACTGGTGAACATTATGTTTTCTGTGAGAAAAGGGAACGAAAAACGTTTTTGTTTCGAAACAAAAGTAAAGACTTATCGTCTTGTTTGAGATCACCTTTTCGAAGTATTTTCAAACTTCTGGGATGCTCTAAATATTCTTAGGGTGGAGCTCATTCTCGGCTCCCCCTTATTTTTGCGCCTACAGATAAAAAAATATATTTTTTGTGATACTGTGCAATAATATTGTAGACAATGCTACTTTTGAAGATAATGTTCATTCTAATTATAACTTTGATAAACAAAAAACTATTTTGCAAAAGGCAAAAAATGCCAAATTAATTTTAGGACATATCAAGGTCGCTGAAACCAAACATGCATTAGGTTTTTGAATTCGCTCTAGTATCTGAAGTGTCGCGAAATTATTTATTTTTGCTTTTGCACTTATTTACAAATTGTCTATTATCATACAAGGCTACTGTAAACTTCATATAAATATAGCTGATCACAATTGTAAGCGTATATTAGCTAGTAAAGTAGATAACGGTAACAGAATGAATATTGAAGTAGGTCTTGCTTTATACGAGGGTCAGTCAAAAATTATTCGCACTTATATTTTTATTATTTTTTTGAACAAACACAAGAGAAAAACAAATACGTCACTTTTCCTCATAATTTCCACTTTTCTCGATGCACTTCTTCCAGCGATCTACAAGCTTGTAAATTCCATTTGAAAGGAAATTTTGGCTGGTCATGCAACCATTTGTGCACCGCTTGACGCTATGCTTCCGATAATCTCGCAACGCATCCTTGAGCGAACTGAAGAGATTGTAGTCGGAAGGTGCAAGATCTGAGCTGTATGCAAAGTGTTGCAGCAATTTAAAGCCCAATTGGCCAATGGTTTCAAAAGTTTTGTAGCCGCATGTGGGCGTGCATTCAACAATACTTCGCATATCCCTAGAGGTCTTTGCTTGTGGTCTACCGTGAGCTCTCTTGGCAGCCACCTTGCAGACACTCTCCGGAACCCAAGATAATCGTGAATGATTTGATGGGCAGATCCATGACTATCAGTAAAGAGTACTCTAACTCATCAACCCTGATGTGCCGGGCGGCAAGTAATCATTTGTTGAGCTTGTTCGCCATTGCCGTCAGTGGTGGACCTTCTTCTGCTTGTGAATGCTTGACGCTTGTCCGGCCACCTTAAAACTTCTCAGCCCATTTACGCACACTTCTTTTTGGTAACGCACTATCTCTATTCTGTGCTCAGATCCTCCTGTGAATTTTACTTCCTAAAACGCCTTGTGCTCTAAAAATTGGATCACTGCAAGATGTTCTTCGGTGGTACATTTCACTAGTGAAGCGGACACTTTTGTCGACTGAAAACAAAACGTGTAAAAATCGATCCAACAAGTTAATCAGCTGATTGCGATCAAATGACACAACAGATGGCGCGTGCAAGAAAAATTGCGCCAAATTTAAACACAAGCGTACGCTGTGGTATTCGTCGTTTGAGCTATTCGTTCTGAGCATCATGCAGGAAGACGTATGTGCACTAATTTCTATCTCTGGCGGCATTTGAAGTTTATGGTGTATCAGTAAAGATACAAGACATAAATCACCTAAAAGAGCGAATCACCGACGCCATTAGAAGCATACCTTCAAATGTGCTGATGCCTGTTCATCAACAGTGGGAAACACGGGTTAATATGTGCTTTGAAAACAATGGGAATCATATAGAGCACATTATATAAATAAAAATGGTTTTCAACATAAAATGTTTATTTTGCCTATGTATGAAAACTTATGGCCCACCCTGTAGTTTACTAACATGTTAAGCTTCGGGCGTCCGGGTGCAGGCTTGTTAGATTCTGCAGTAATGTTTATACTGCTGCTCGAAGACCAATTGTGGCGGCAGAATCCTAGAGTTTTCAAATTCAATATGGCCCCTGAGACAAACTCAGTTATGAACAGTTTTAAGCCTGGTAGAAATTTTTGAATCCAAGCAACTTTGAAAACTTCTTGATTTATTTGATTCGCAATCATATTAGTTTGCTATTTAGTTTTAAATACTGTAACGGGTTCGTGGAGCAGAGACCCTTGGGGTAGTCTCCGAACCCGAGACAGATTGCAGTGAAGCTGAAGTTGTAAATAGATGCAACGCGCTTTTCCTCTCGTCACGCTGTTATTGTCTGACTTTCTTGAATAAATTCTTTGATAAATTTTTATTGATAATACGCAAAACTGAAAATGGAAATAATGAAAGTGATAAGCAGAAATGAAAAAACAGATGGATTAGCTTCGGCGACGTTGGCGTTGTTAGTTGTGTAGCAGTTTAGCGTAGTTAGCGTTGTAGCAGCGTAGCGGTTTCAAACTATTTTGACCACCAAGTACTTTCTTCTTTACTACAGCTCCAACACAGTATCAATCAACAAAGAAACAGCTCAACCAACTTTTCTCTACGTTGGCATCTACGAGCTTCTTTGATAGTCCTTTGACTTTTACCCAAACGTGCAGGTTTTACAAACAACGTAATCCTTCTTGCAACGTGTCTACTTGAGAATGATGTCAAGGTGTGTTAACAAGGTAGTTACTACTGCGTCGCTCGAGGGTCAACCTCGCCAATCGAACGACTAATCAATAAGAGACGATAACTTTAGAGAAACAAACATAACAACCACACAACGCGGGTTCGAATCACAGATTGGCTACGCAAACTAGATTTAAAGCATTAAATGTTGCCAAATATTGTAACAATATTTACAAATACTACTGTATGTAGACAGTGGATGAATATTGCAAGTCCGGCTTACAATCATAGCCAGTAGTAATGAAGACAAACACAGTTAAGTTTCCTAAAAATCTGAAACTCTAGCGCTCACGGTATTGATTATTTTTAAGTACTGTAAAATAGCAACCATTTTTTTCGTATAAGAGTATTGTTTTTGGATTTCCCTTCAAACTTTACATTTCACTAATTATTCCTTAACACTAGAAGGACCAAGCACGTCAATTGACGTATTTTCAATTCGAAACGCCTGTAAAATGGCTTCTGTTAAATCTTATGACACGATATTTTCTGAGTTTTATTTTTTTATCAATACATGTCTTCTTTCAAAATTTCAGGATTTTTCAGCCAGCGGTTACCGAAAAAAATATGTGACTACCTAGAAGGACCAAGCCCGTCAATTGACGGGTAGAGAGTTGACGCAGTGAAATCACTACTATAACACTTACTATTTTGTCGCAATATAAATCTTGTCACATAATAAATCCTCTGCTTGGTCTCCAGCAGAGTATTTCGCGCAGTGTGAATTGATTGACCTACTTCTGGCAGACAGAGAGATTATCAGTTTACGCCAGGTAAGGAAAACAATACAGTACTGCAGTACAGGAGTTTCGTCTCGTGGAATCAGTGGTAGTCCTAACGTTTAGGTTTGACTGATAGAACTAATAGCTCAGAAGAAAGACGTTATGTGTTTGCTACAAACATTGTGGAAGCATTCAAGGGCGTTGGTTTTCATAACATTTTATTGAAACATATTGTATCTTTTAGATTTAGGATAAAATGCATCGTAGGCGTACTGCTGAACAAGCTTTAGAGTTTTTACAAGACATTGCTGCAGATGAATCCGATGGCGAGTTTTCGGACAGCGATAATGAAAAAATAAATAATGCTTTTGCATCGGCAAGTAAGGCAGAGGTATCTGATTCAGAAAAATCGACAGATGATGAAGAAGAGGATATTCAAGATAGCACAGTAGATGACAATCAACCGGCTAATCTTGTTTCACATGTAGATGATGACAACAATACGCCAGTAATTCAAAGTAGAGATGGATCATTTTGGCAAACCTCAACTCCTTCTCAAGTAGCTGTTGGACGTAGACAACAGCAAAATGTAGTCAAGGTTCGTGCAGGGCCTACGTCTTACGCTACATGTCGTGTCATAGATGGGAGTCCACTATCTTCGTTTCGATTGCTTTTCAACGAACCGATGTTGAGACATATCCAGAAGTGTACCATTGCTGAGGCGCAACGCGTTACAAATGATACTAAATGGACAGTCACACTTGATGAATTGGACAAGTTTATCGGACTTGTCATAGCTCGAGGTGTAATTGCAGGTAGAAACTTGCCTATAAAATCTTTGTGGGATCAATCGTGGGGTTGCCCCCTTTTCAATGCAACAATGCCACGCCGGAGGTTTCTCGAAATAATGAAGTACCTCCGATTTGATCTAAAAAGTGAAAGAAAACGACAGCTGGAAACTGACAATTTCTGCTGGGCATCTTCAATCTGGGACCCTTTTATCGAAAACTGTCAAAAATCATACAACCCAAATTCAAATATTACTATTGATGAACAGCTGTTGCCTTGCAAAGCAAGATGTAAATTTATACAATACATGGCGAATAAACCTGATAAATTTGGACTGAAGTTTTGGATGGCTGCTGAGGTCGAAAGCAAATATCTCTACAACGGGTTTCCATATCTTGGAAAAGATTCTACTAGAAGTGGGGATGTGAGTGTGCCTACAGATGTGGTGATGAAACTGATGTCACCTCTTTTCAAAAAAGGGTACAACGTCACCTGTAACAACTATTTTACGTCACTCGATCTTACCCTTCGACTTGCAGAGCAACATTGCAGCCTAGTAGGAACAATTCGCCAAAATCGTAGAGAAGTTCCTACAGTTTTGAAAGAAACTCAACCTTTGCATGAATCCACAATTCTGGAATATGTGGGAGCTACTGCGGTAACCATTACATCATATCAATGCAAGAAATCTAAATCTGTAAACATTTTGAGCTCTTTGCACAAAGATGTGACAATTCCGGAGCGGAATAACCCTAAACGAAAGCCTGAAACTATCCTTTTTTATAATGAGACTAAAGTTGGGGTGGATGTATTAGACCAAATGTCCCGTCAATATTCCGTCAAAGCTGGAAGCAGACGATGGCCAATACACGTGTTTTATAACGTAATTGACATGGCCTTGATAAATGGCTGGATATTGTACAAAATCATTTGCAAAACCAAAATTAGTCGCAGAGCTTTTATACAAAAGGTCTGCGAAGAACTCACTGGTAGCAACCCTGGCAGTAGTCACCGAGCGGCAAAAACAGATGAATCCAGTGAAGTTGACCACCTTGGATCACCACTGCCTAAAGTGCGTCGCACATGTTCTATAAGATGTTGCAAAAACAGAACAACAGATCTGTGTTTTCTTTGTAAAAAGCCGATCTGTGGGAAATGTGGAAAAAAACTCTGTGCAACTTGCATGACGCGATGACCATGAATTTAGGCAAAAATGTTCGTAATTTTTTGTGATTTCTTTTAATAAAACAACATGCACGGTGTTTTTTAAGTATGTGTATGTAACCCTAGGAAGAAACAGACGTAAACTACAGGTTTTAAACATGCGGGCGTCAATTGAAGCCTCTTGGTCCTTCTAGGTAGTTCAAAATCATGGTCCTTCTAGTGTTAAATCTTTTTTATAAAAACTGAAAATGTTTTTCTCCCATGTATAAAATTAGATATAAGTTACAGTAAAAACCATTTTAAGCAATTTGAAATGCTGTCTTTAAATCCATGCAACATGGATCACATTTTCATAATTTGCTCAAACTTTTTCTATAAGACTTCAAAAAGTTTTTAAAAGTTTGTCTTCCTCTCTTATTCTTAGTGAATACGCTATTGAATTGTGGCCGATTCTTGATCTCATCTGCTTAGGTGTATTATCTGTCAGCTATAACACTTTAGTTTATTTTGATGCTAGCCGGCTCTGCCAACGCAGTGCCCACATCAGAAATGTTAGGGTTCACAATATTGGTTAAGAAGGCTGCACCAGCTTTCCAAAATGGATAGTTGCCAGTAGAATAATGAAACTTTGGTGCTTTTCTGTTGTAGCTAAACTTGTTTCAAAATCAAAAGTATCTTTTTGTTGAAAAAGACTCGAGTAAAATAATGTGATGTGGTTACACCTAGCCGGTGCATTTCTTTAAAGTCTTTTGCCCCGAGAAAAAACTTTTTTGGTTTATTTGATTAAGTGCACAGAAGCATAAATTCAATGCTGTGAGAGCGATTGATATGTATTTGTAGGAATAACCCATTGATTTTTAGATAGCAAAAATATTTTGTTGAAAATATCTGACTGCTCAATATTGTTTAGTCAAAAATCAGATCATAAGCAAGTCACCATCTCTGTTACCTTAAAACCAATGGAAAGAGTCCATGGATGCTGAAAATTTAATGCGCAAATATTCAAGACGATTAGATTACAAAAGAAACTTGAGACGCTCTTTGAGTTTATCTGATTATCCATCCCGACGGTTCCGCAAACTCGGATGTCAGGTGGGATGCGCTGAAATGTTATTTAAGAGGCCATACTATTGGATAGTGCTCTAAAAAGTCTAAGCAAATGATGCCTCGTCAAGCAGCATTAAAGGCACTGGCCAAATAGGAAGAAAAAAAAGCTGCAAAACTTGCAGAATCTTTGAAAGTCGGAGCGCATCAGCAATAATTGTACACTTGAGATGAATCATGAAAACTTGGTACAGAATTATTTTAGTGATGTAATTAACCGAACCCGAGCAAAAAAGGAAGAACACTGTAAAAAAGACTAAATACTTTTTAAATCCTGAAGAAATAATGAAAAAAGCATTACCAAGCTTTAAAAAGATGAAATGTATGTCGCTAAAAAATTTCAAATTTTATGGCAATTAAAAGGTTATTACATTGATACCCAAGTAAGGAAAAAATTGTTTATTATTTGAAAACTATCTTCCTATCATCTAATTGAATCGTGATTACAAAATTATCTCAAAATATTTTAACAATCGTATCCAACAGCTTTTGGAAGAATCAATTGGACCAGAACAGCACCGGTATGTTGGCCTCAACATACTATCATCATTTGATTTCATAGACCGTATGTAGAACAAAAAATTACTGTGGTGGTGGTTTTGTTGGATATGTCAAAAGCTTTTGACTTCTTGCAATGGAAATATATATTTGAAATTCTAAGCAATTACGGATTTGATCACTATTTTTTAAAATGATTTAAATTTTCTACGAAATCACAAAATGCTGCATCATAAACAATATCTATTTATCTCCTTTTTCTAATGATTCTGTGTCTGCCAAGGAAACCCTTTATCACCGACCATTTTTCTTATATTTAAGCAGCGTTTTGCTAAATCCAAATATCGGATGAAAACTTTAGAGGTGAAATAATCGTAAATATTGTACGAAAGGTATACGTATTTGCGGTTGACACCTTTCTTTTTAAAATAGTTTTCACAAACAATTCAAAATGTTGTTTGCAATAGTAGATGAATTCGCCTTCTTTTCAGAGTGTCGGAATATTTTATCTGAATTGCAAGCCATTTTGATTGACAGTGAACGACAAGAAAGTGCAAAACTGTTTCACAATATGGAATTCACGTCGCCTACCGGCTGCTTCATATATTTGGGTATATGGATTCCTATCAAATTCAAACTGAAAATAACACATTTTTGTTTCAACAAAACTTTGAGACTGCTACATCTAACTTAAAAAAGATATGCCAATATTTGGTCGTCCAAAGTTCTTAGTTTAATAGGTAAAATTACAATAAGTAATAGCTAGATTCTGCCACAATTCATTTATAAAGTAGCCGATATACTTAGCATCATCCCGAAGCAATTTTTGAAACAATTTAAGAATGTGCTCTACAAGTTCATTTGGGGATTCGATTGGAAAAGAATCGCTCGTAAAACTTTGTATTCATAAATAAAATCTAGTTCACTGCATTGCATTTTACTGTGAAAGCACTTGTTTTGCTTTAACAGGTAATTTATCGTTTCAATGGAAACCAATCCTGCATCATCATTTGGACTAAAGCTTTTGCTGCTCCCTTGAAGTATATCCATTCGATAACTAATTTCTTTGCGCTCTCTTGCAACATTCAATCAAATGCTTAAAAAACTTTTTACAACGCATTTGACAATGTAGACACTTTTTGTGGCTACATATAAAGCAAAGTATGATGGGAAACATTTTTACGTTAAACAGTTTTCTGAAGCAGGTATGTTACACGCTAGGCAATTAATCAATGTCAATGAAAACTTTAAACAACACAACGGCTAGGCGTAGGAGCTTGATTTGTCAACCGTCAACGCTTATTTCATTAGATATGTCTATCAAGTCAGTGTCAGCTGTACCGAACAAAAAGCAGCAGCGTGCGCTGTATAGTTGATCGATGGAGCAAATGCTTACAGAGTTGCTTGATACAATTTAAACTCTGTAAAAGATATACAAAAATCAGCTTATTCCGGTTTATTAAGTAGTTTAGTCGGCTAATCTAATAAATAGCATATGCGATGGATGCATGATCTTAACATTTCTGACAACACAATGTGCTTGCGAAAACATTTCGTAAACTGTTATCTTTCAACAAATGAGACAAAACTAATATCCTTTCAAATAAAACAAAATATGTGAGCAATCGTTACAAACATTTAGTTAAACTGGTTTGAAATTGAAGATAGAAATAAATGTTCATTCTGTAATCTTTATTGTGAAACGTTGCTACATTTATTTTGTTCTTGTACAGGTGTTGCATCTTTTCGGGAAAATGTATCGTCACGGGTTAGTTCAAAACTGCAATTTTTTTTTATAAATCGAGTTAATATGTAATTTGGTACTGGATAAAATGATACTTCAAGTGATTTCAAAAATTTGTATTACTCTTGACCAGATTCTTACTTTATTGATGTAAAGTAACAAGCACCTCCTGGATATGTATCAGTATTTTTTTATATTCAATTCTCCTAAAAAGTTTTAAGTGTTGAGATGGAATAAAAGAAAGAAGCTTTGCCATTACTATAACAAATAGAAACTTTTTCTGAATAAATTAACTGACATGTCAAATCAAAATAATAGCGTATATGAGCAAAAATGTTTTTTTGGTTTTGATTGTTAATTAATATTATTTTTGGTGAAAAAAGATATTAAATATTAGGCCTACCACTTACGACTTTCTCGTAGCTGCTGGCTTATTTGCATGACCTAAAGCCTCTGTGCATATGTAGCTTGGTCCTGGCACAAAAGCATCCAGGGAAAAAAACAGCAAGCCAGAAATCAATCACTTACATTTAAATTATTAGCATGGTCATGTCGAGGTTAACAACATCATGCTTACAATAATGAAATAGCCAATAATTTTACTAAATTTGACTCGTTTCTTTCACCACTTTTATGGAAGCATAAATATAAAGTTGTGGGAAATGGAAACGCCAAAGTGATTGCTGTGTAATTTCAAAAATCAGCTATTAAATATTTGACATACTACTTTTTGTGATTGTGTGTCTATTTGTGTGATCTAACATCTTTGGCTACGCTTGTGTTGCTTGGTCCTGGCACAAGCCCAGCTAGGGAAAAGCAAACTAATGTCAAGTAAAGCAGTTACAGTTAAGTTGGCACAATAAATTAGATCATGCAACTAGGACAATTTCAAACAACGTTACACGCTGATGATACATATCTTAGTTTGTTTAATATTTTATTGATCTCTTTAGAAAATAGGGTAAATACAGAGCTAATAACAATAGATCATTGGCTGCGTAAAAAAAGTTGTCATTAAACTATGTAAAATCCAATTACAATCTTAACAAATAGTCCAATCCGATATAAAATTACTTTTAAGTAATACAAAACTACCAAGAACTTCATCTGTTAGATATCTCCACTTGCACATTGATAAAAAATTATGCTGGTCAGTTTATATTAAATTTCCATTGCTGCAGGTAGAGAATTATTTAGAGTTGTTGTTTGGATTTCGCAAGGTGTTTACTACGAAAACCTTGTGCATGCTTTACCATAGTTTAATTTACTCACGTACTCAATATGGTGTTACGATTTGGGATATTGTATTAAACACCAATCTGCATAAAATTACAGTGAAACAGAACACTGTCATTCGTACCACTGTGCTACACCTCACTTTCACCAATACATAAACAATCAAATTTTTTAAAACTTGAAGGTGCCTACAGATCTGATTTGCGAAAATGTATGCATCGTCTTTATAATAATAAACAACCAAAATTATTTTAGGTTTCTTTAATCAAAATCAACAAACCAGTCATTTACTGCACTAGGTTAGCCAATAATACAAAATGATTTTAAGCCCGATTTAACAAAACATTATGCAGAAAAGCAAGTTTCATATAAAGTTTTAAAACTTTGGCAAATTACGAGTATATCTCACAAATTAAAAGCATGCGCTGGTTATCTTTTAAAATATATATAAAATATATTTAGTTAATTCATAAGAATAATTGAAAGAGTTTTTTACTACTATTTACAGACTGCACTCAATGTAGATTTCATTTCATTTTACATTGACGATGTAAAATTTTTGATATTATTCTTGTTTTTTCTTTGTTGTATTCCATACGCTGATTAACTGACAAAGGGCATAATAGTTTTTAGATGTTTCTTGCCTCAAAAACGATTGTCATTCAAATTTCTGTTTCCTTTTTTTTCAACCTGTTTACTAATTTTGTTTGATAGAGGCGAAAAATGAACTTTACTTACTTATTTATGGTTAAATAATACAATCCATTGACCAGGTTTTTGTCCTAAAAAGGCAGATAATTCTTGGAATATTTCACAAAAAAATTGCCAATTTTTTTGACTTTGATACACTTGACTAATACGTCTTAGAAGTTGAAAATAGTCCGACACACAATACTGCTGTACAAAGGCACTCTAACTTGCCAATGCATATATAATAAACAGGTTTTTTGTCTATCATAAGGCCAATACTGCAATGTATTAATGCAGTTAAACAGGCAGCATATCAGTTGTTTGCTTTCAAAACGACAGTGGATAAAATGTATCGCAGCTACAGCCTGATATCGTTTTCTCCATGGTGATGCCAGATAGCATTATGACAAAATGAAGATTTTAAAGCGTTTAAGTAAAACGAAAAAGCTTGCTCAAAAAAGTTAATCTTTTATTAAATTGGCAACTCATCATAATTAGTTGTAGAATTATCTTTATCGAAAGCACTTATCTCCAGAAAAAGCTTTTTAATTTGTTTTTACGGGGAGTATTTTTAGAGAAAAAAAAGAAAACAAAATTTGTTTCCCGCCGTCAAAAAAAGGCAAGTTAAAAAAAATATCTCTATTTATTACATAACCTTAACGCCAACAACCTTT
The DNA here is from genome assembly GCA_963675345.1 of Trididemnum clinides. NCBI lineage: Eukaryota > Metazoa > Chordata > Ascidiacea > Aplousobranchia > Didemnidae > Trididemnum > Trididemnum clinides. Next base: position 58,365,140 of record OY776284.1, on the reverse strand, counting down.
TGTGATACTTATTCCGGAGCAGTGATCTATCGTGCCAACTTTTATCTATGCTTAGTAGTTAAGTACTAGCGTTTTAGATAAACTAGGTAGTCTTGGAGGAGCTAAAGCGCACGTATGTATGCAAGCACACGCAGACAGATCTCTGCATTATGTATAAGGTTTGACATCATCATGATGTCTCAAGCTCTTTCAGGACATTAAACCAGGCGAGGTGATTAATCATGCACTGTTTGAGGTTTTTACGCTTACTAGTGTTGGAGGAGTACACACAGACAAAAAAAAGGAAAACTCTTTGCTTTTTAGTCAAGATATTTCCAGCCCGCTGTTGTGGTGTGGGGTAAACTCAACTTTAACATTGAACTCATGCCAACAACAACAACGCGAAAAACAATTTATTAAAATCCAAGAATTATTTAAAGTTGGCCTATATGCTCACCGATACATGAAGCGGTTGAACCAATCCATTCCGATTGTTTGTAACATAGATATCCTTGATGATCTTTCGGGGAAATTGTATAACCGTCATTACACTTCAACTTACAAATCGATCCTAATTTATTCCCTCTTGTGCAAGTCATTTTTCCATTTTCAGTTTCATTCATTGTAGGACAAAACAAAGCTAAAATACAAAAATTAGAAACAAAGAAAAAAAATTTTGTAAACTTGAAGATAATTATCGTAATTTTCTGGCAACGCATTTGTAATGAAAACCAGCAAACTAACCCCACCCCCACTCCAACCACCTTGCAGTTATATGTAGCAAGCAACTAATCCAAAACAAAGTTTTTGGAATATTGTTACTTGCCCGCTCCTCTACCTCTAAAATAAATCTCTTCTACTCGAGATACTGTAAGCTACATTATTTAAACTATAATATACAGTGTAGATTAGGTCACTGCAGCCTAACTGTTTTCAATTACCTAACCTGTAAAGTTAAAATCAAAATATGGTCGCCTGTCTCTTAATTATTAATTTATTGTTTGATAGTTAGTTTTAAAGATCATTATTCTGTTGTCACGTAAAGGCTTTGCAGTTATGCACAAGCAAGTTAGATTAAAGCTTGCTTTATAGTTGGCAGTAGGCCTGCAGCTTTTGCATTGCATAATTACCACAAGCAACAGACAAACTTGCCCTCAAGTATCCTTTCCAAATGGTCTCGGCAATTTGTCAAACATTCGTCATGCATTATTTATAAGGTATCAATACTTTAATGGATATTAGCAATTCACAGTTGGAATTTGTGATATCATGGTATTTGAGTTATTGACGAATAACGCACAAAAACTATAAAATCCAAATAGCGAATTTAGAGGTAGTTTATGTTGTTTTCGGTAAAATAAAGAATGTGTTAACTTTCGGACAGCAAGTTTTTCTTCATACATCACAATCAACATCAACTGATATCTGAATGAAACACTTCAATCGCTTCCGTGGCAATTAACAAAATATCAGGAATTTTGATGAACCTGCAATTGCGCAGTTAGAGAGGTGGGTATTATACCATGCCCCGCCTTTTCTTGATATTGGCAACAAAACAAAAAATCAGCTGAGTCTGGATTTGCAAGTAATTTATTAAAGGTCTTTATCTCAATATATTTTAAAATGTGTAGTTTTGGAAAAATTTAGAATGATCTCCAGAAAAGAAAAAATGGGCTTGTTACTAGGTTTATAGTTTATGCGCTTCATGCAAATATTCTTGGTGCGCTGGAGTGAACCCATGATGCTGTTGCGGAAACTTCACTGAAGTTCGACACACGAGAGTGACCTAAAAAGTGTCACCCCAATAGCAATATATAGTTCAACCAATGATTATCATGATTATTATCATTACTACATTACTATCATCCCACTGTGTTGTTATGTTTACCCTCTCTAATTTGAAATGAAGATACTGCATGAAGAAAAAATTTATAATCACAGCACAAGCCTGATCTAGATTTGATCAAACTAGGAACAAGAGTGGAACTTCTTTAATAGGCATTCAAAACTTGACACAAAAATTATTATGGTCGCAAACTCCGCAGATCTACTCTTGCGAAAAACCAACAGAAGAGTAAAAATGACGCCTCGACTTTACCATCGCCTCTTGCAATATTCCTCGGCATCCGTTCTGGTAGAATAAGGCAATCATTAGGTGGCCTTGTCAGCCACCAGCAACCCTGGAATAGATGTGAACAGCCCTCGTAATCTTCGCATCCGAATCCAAGCCATGATGACTGATGATTGTAGGCAACACCAATACACGGGATTGGGTGAATTATTCGGTGCACTTAGTCTTTACGCAGCTAAAAAATTTTAAATTTCAGATATTTTTTGAAGTAGAATTCCATCATTTTGATTTTTCAAAAGAAAGGACTTATCGTCTTGTTTGAGATCACCTTTTTGAAGTATTTTCAAACTTCTGGGATGCTCTAAAAATATTCTTAGGGTGGAGCTCATTCTCGGCTCCCCCTTATTTTTACGCCTACAGATAAAAAAATACATTTTTTGTGATACTGTGCAATAATATTGTAGACAATGCTACTTTTGAAGATAATGTTCATTCTAATTATAACTTTGATAAACAAAAAACTATTTTGCAAAAGGCAAAAAATGTCAAATTAATTTTAGGATATATCAAGGTCGCTGAAACCAAACATGCATTAGGTTTTTGAATTCGCTCTAGTATCTGAAGTGTCGCGAAATTATTTATTTTTGCTTTTGCACTTATTTACAAACTTTCTATTATCTTACGGGCTACTGTAGACTTCATATAAATATAGCTGATCACAATTGTAAGCGTACATTAGCTAGTAAAGTAGATAACGGTAACAGAATGAATATTGAAATAGGTCTTGCTTTATACGAGGGTCAGTCAAAAATTATTCGCACTTATAATTTTTTTATTTTTTTGAACAAACACAAGAGAAAAACAAATACGTCACTTTTCCTCATAATTTCCACTTTTCTCGATGCACTTCTTCCAGCGATCTACAAGCTTGTAAATTCCATTTGAAAGAAAATTTTGGCTGGTCATGCAACCATTTGTGCACCGCTTCACGTTGTGCTTCCGACAATCTCGCAACGCATCTTTGAGCGAACTGAAGAGATTGTAGTCGGAAGGTGCAAGATCTGAGCTGTATGCAAAGTGTTGCAGCAATTTAAAGCCCAATTGGCCAATGGTTTCAAAAGTTTTGTAGCCGCATGTGGGCGTGCATTCAACAATACTTCGCATATCCCTAGAGGTCTTTGCTTGTGGTCTACCGTGAGCTCTTTTGGCAGCCACCTTGCAGACACTCTCCGGAACCCAAAATAATTGTGAATGATTTGATGGGCAGATCCATGACTATCAGTAAAGAGTACTCTAACTCATCAACCCTGATGCGCCGGGCGGCAAGTAATCATTTGTTGAGTTTGTTCGCCATTGCCGTCAGTGGTGGACCTTCTTCTGCTTGTGAATGCTTGACGCTTGTCCGGCCACCTTAAAACTTCTCAGCCCATTTACGCACACTTCTTTTTGGTAACGCACTATCTCTATTCTGTGCTCAGATCCTCCTGTGAATTTTACTTCCTAAAACGCCTTGTGCTCTAAAAATTGGATCACTGCAAGATGTTCTTCGGTGGTACATTGCACTAAGTGGAGCCGACACTTTTGTCGACCGGAAACAACACGTGTAAAAATCGATCCAACAAGTTAATCAGCTGATTGCGATCAAATGACACAACAGATGGCGCGTGCAAGAAAAATTGCGCCAAATTTAAACACAAGCGTACGCTGTGGTATTCGTCGTTTGAGCTATTCGTTCTGAGCATTAAGCAGGAAGACGCATATACACTGCGTCAGCGCTCATGCTCTGTTTGCGAGTCTTCAGCTAGACTGGGCCACCACGGCGGGTAGACTGCTTGGCCCCACCATCTGTCTGTCACATGAAGATAGAGGAATCCCGTTTAGTGTCTTGGCCAAGCGTTTATTAGATCTCATATCGGTTTGCTGCAATTTATGAGGTTTACAGTGTATGTTTGCATTTCATGCAGGATAGCAAAATGGCGCATTAACTAGCATTTTCTATTACTTTTGGCATAACCTTTTACAAACAAAATGCAAGCATGTTTGTTTAGTTGACAGCTATTAAATCTTTGTATTAAACTCTCAACCAGTTAAATTTTTGTTTGAAATATTTTTTTGGCTATGACAATCACATTTACCAACAAAAGAATGCATAACTATCAACAAATAACAGCAACAACAAATGAATGAATCAACATTGACAGTAACAAATAACGCTTGCAATCATCAATGTTTAATGCCACAGTACTAACAGCATAGCTGACAAATTAACTTGGAGTGTTTCCCGGAAGCATATTTTGTGCACACAAAGCAAACGACACCAGTTCCCTTGTCCTTATTTCTCTCGCCAAGACCACATTTCTGTCGTCTTAATTTGGGAGCTTTGTAAACATTTTTTTTGCTTTTTCGCTGATGCAATAGAAATTAAAAATCTTCGACAGGCGTCAAGTCGGACGTTAACGCAAGTTGCTTAATAGCCTAGCAGTTCCTTTCTTCTATTCATCCTAAATGATACTAAGCAGTACAGAGTCTCTAAATAAGCCACTGGTGAAGTGTTAAATTTGCATGGCCCGTGCACTTTTTGATTAAATTTCGCTTGACTTTACTTTAAAAAACCAACGCTCTAAAGCTATCAAAAATAATTAATTTTAAGCTGCCTCGTTACGCAGGAAAAAATCATCTTTAATTACTGATGAGGCGGTAACACACTTTCTTTTCTGTAAATGTATTACAACCAAGGATTTAGAGTTTGAAGTTTTATTTACAATGTCTGTACTTTTACATGAAAAATCAAAATTATTATTTTTTACCTTTTTTCGTAAACATATTTACATGGTTTTGAAAATTATTTCTTGATTTCTGTTGAATACTCAGTCGAACCTTATTATTTTTAAATTTTCTGTCCGCAATGTGGCGCTGGGGATGTGTTTGGATTGTAATTTGTAGCGTGGTTTTTATTAGATTTTTCCCTCGCACTCTCTGCAAGTAGCTGTAAAATGGTTTGATTGTCAGTAAATTGTCGACCCTGATTCTGATAATTAATTAATAAACGTTTTATGCTTAGAAATTTTTATTCATTGAAAAATTAAAATAAAAAAATTAAAATTAAAATAATTAAAATTAAAATAATTCCGTTTTTATTCATTGGCTATGGATGATAGTATCGATTGTTGCGATACAGCTCAGCTTGTCATATATATTCCGGCATTGACAAGGACTTTAATATCAGTGAAGAACTTGCTGCCATGCAATCAATGAAGGGCCGACTACTGGGAAAAACATTTGTAATGAATTAATGAATTGTGTAAACAAGAAGTTGGCATACAGCTTTACAAACTTAGTAGCCCTTTGATCCAGCGGTGCTCCAGTTAAGTGTGGAATACATACTGGAAAAGTTTCTTTAATTAAGGAAGTCATTGAAAGACGTATAATCAGACACCACTGCGTTATTCACCAGCAGGCTTTGCGTGGTAAGATTTTAAAATTTGACCGCGTAATGTCTGTAGTAGATACGGTTGTAAATCACCTTTGTGCTTGCGCTTTAAAACATAGAACATTTCGAGCATTTCTGAAAGAGATGAATGCCGAATATAAAGATCTAGTATACCATACAACTAACTTTGGATGATGTTTTGGTAAGTCAAACAATTTTTCTTTTATAGCTTTTGTAAATGGAGCATTTTGCACATCTACCTATATGCCCGAACCGGTCAAAAATGACCGGTTCTTAAAACGTTTGTAATTTGTCTTTGAGCTGATGAATCAAAGCATAATAGAAGGGTGAGAAAAGTTTATTTTTCTACAAGCAATGTCTCACGTGTCAATAAGATACGATTGACCACTGCTGCAATGGATAACTGATAAGCAGTAACTAACATAATTACTATTTTGCTGGCTTCATCGAAGTAAAGTTGAATTTTATTTGCTGTCTCAAACAATGGCTGGTCATTGAAAGTTCTATTGTCTTTCTTAGTAGCGTAGAGTTCATCAGTGGTGTGTGCAGATAACATAGATAGTTTATTACAGCGTATTGACAACCTCGTAAAATCTCTCAAGTTTGTCTTACAGATTTAAAGAAATGCATATTGTATAAATAATGTCTTAGGTATAGGAATTTTGTTACGAGTTTTTTCATCGTTTTTGACAAACTGGTTTTTCTAATCATGAATCGTGGCAACAATTATACTGTCCAGCAAGTACTTCAGCGGTTACAAACTGATCAGCTTGATGACTCCTGTGATGAGAATGAAGAAACTGAATTGCAAGATAAAGAATTTGTTTCTAATTGTTGTGCTGGTGTCGAAAGTTGTGACAGTGATACCGACCGCGGTAAAAACGAACAAAGCTCTGCTGCTGTTTCTATAGATTTTCTTTCTGAAAGTGATCAATCAGTATCTCAAAATACTGCCGGACAGGTGAACGCACGAAACGGAACTGTGTGGAAAAACATAACAGGTGCTCTAGGTCTGGGAAGAGCATCTTCGTCCAATGTGTTTTCGGAACGTTGTGGCTCAACGTCTTATTGTCACAGATCTGTAGTAAATGGTAGCCCTTACAGTGGTTTTCATTTATTTATAGATGAACATATGCTCAGGTGTATTCAGAAACACACTATCAGCCATGGAAAGAAAGATAATGACGATTTTGATTTACATGTTGATGAGCTGGAAAGTTTTGTAGGTCTTCAAATCGCTCGAGGAGTATTGGTCGGAAAGAATACGCCAGTAAAGCAACTTTGGAGCAAGGAATGGGGACAATTAATCTTTCGAAATACAATGAGCCATGATAGGTACCAGGAAATCATGAAACATTTGAGGTTCGATGACTTTTTTAGTCGGAGCCAAAGGAGAGAAACTGACAAATTTTGCTTGATTTCCGAGGTGTGGAATTGCTTCATAAAAAATTGTAAGAAATGCCATGTACCAAACTGCGATTTGACTATATTGATGAACAACTTTTTCCATGCAAAACCAGGTGTCCTTGTATACAATATATGGCTAATAAGCCAGACAAATTTGGAATTAAGTTCTGGCTTTTGACTGATGCTCAATCAAAATAATTGTGCAATGGCAAACCATATTTAAGAAGAGATCCTAGCCGAAGCAGATGTAGCGACCTTCCAGGTAATGTGTGCTTGACCCTTTTACAACATTATTATAAAAAAGTCTAAAATGTCACCACCGACAACTACTTTACCAGCCTAAAGCTAGCGGAAGAACTTAAGCAGAAAAAAACAACAATCCTTGGCACTATACGGAAACAACGATGAGAAGTGCCAAGCACTGAGCTGATAACGAAAGACAAGGAATTATATGCTTCTGAAATATTTTCTTCGCCATCCGGTTGCAGCTTGACAATATACAAAGCAAAGAAAAAGAAAGTTATTTGCATCCTGAGTTTAATGCACAGAAACGTTAATATTGATCAATGCCACAAGAAAAAACTGCCAGAGACAATACAGTATTACAACAAGTCCAAGGTGGACGTGGATGTACTGGACCAAATGGCTCGATACCATACCAGCAAGAGTTCCACTAGAAGATGGCCTGTGGCTGTATTTTTTAATATTCTCGGCTGTGCCTGCATAAATGCTTACATTATTTACTGGCTTACAACGAAATTGAAATTATCAACAAGACAGTTTGTGCTTGAGCTTATCGAAGAACTTGGCAAACCAAAAGATGGAGTGGGCTCAATACTTCCTTCTCCAGCAGTGGGTCACATAGTCAGCATTGCATTGCAGGGAACCAGTGGTTTAGCACACCAAGCACGGAAAAGAAAAGAAAGCCAATTTGTAGCGTATAGAAATAAATCTAGCTCTTTTGGCTAAAACTGTGGGAAAGTATGCAGTGGCAAACACACATCCGAAAAAGTAACAATTGCAAAATGCAAAAATTGTGATGATTGAGTGTGAATAAATTTGTATACCTTGTATTTCTACTTAATTAATTATAATCATGAACATGTCAAAAAATTAATCAAAAAAATGTCAAATACGCAAGAATAGTTTCTTAGTGCTTTTCATACAGTATATGTCGAAATTAGTGAAAGAGAGAACCTATTAAAACCGATTTACATATAATCGGTCAAAAATGACCGCATCCGTCCTTATAGGTAGGGAAATAATTTAGGGCTTTTAGTGTTAAAAAGGTACGATTTTTATAATGATATTGATTGGGCGCTGCTTTCCTTTTGAGCAAAAAATCATTTTCGTCAGTCAAAAGATTTGGACCTTAGAAGATGACTGCTAATAGGACGTCATTGTGTCGTCACTAATCCCTTTATGACATCTATGTCGAGTCAGTGATCAATCTTTTCAAATTTCTTGTTTCTACGCCGAGTAATTTTGGAGAAGCTAAAGCGTAGCGTACTTACTTACGCACGCAGTTCCAGACAAAGCACTAGTTTATAACATAAATTCTTCGTAGATATCTAATTGAAAACTTCTTTCCTACTCTGTTCATCCTACCTCTGCATGTTGGAAACTTCTCCACAGACCAAGCCGCTTCACCACACTGTATTTCTGTTTCTTCCTTTTTTTCGCCCTTTGGTTTGCAAATGAAGTCTTTGGGGCCAACTCTGCCGTAATTTTGTCTACAAACAATCCTGCACAAACAAATACAACAATCTCAAGTTGAAAGTTAAATAATTCTGTTTTAATTTGGTCCTAAATTTAAATAAAACAACTTTCGTTCATACCTACTTCGGCGGTACTGCTACCAAGGTTCATGTTTGCTGTTTCAGAGAAGAAGATGGGATAGATACCGGCAAAGCAAATTTCATCCATTTTTACAAAAATAACGTTAAAATTTTACAACTAATTGGCAAAGCAGCATACGGGCGTAAGGGGCATTAACAATTTATTAAAATGAATATGCCAGGAAACAATAATGAGTATACCACCCAACCAATTTAGACGAGACAATAAGACGAGACCATGGTCTCGTCTAAATTGGTTGGGTGGTATACTCATTATTGTTTCCTGGCATATTCATTTTAATAAATTGTTAATGCCCCTTACGCCCGTATGCTGCTTTGCCAATTAGTTGCAAGGTTTACAATTTCCCTCTTCGCTTAATAACTTTCAAATTTAAAATTTTACATAAGTAACAGGTTGTTCGGAAAGTCAATGTGCACTCTTACATTTATTATAATACAGTAAACCTATATTGCATTTACATTACATTTATTACTGTAAGATATTTACGTGACTCCTGGCTAGCCTGATATCCTACATAGGACGGTATACGAAATGCGCCAGTTCATCCTCAACAGCACGACCAGTTTTATTTGTGTCACCCTCAAGTAAATAAGCGTTTAGACGAGTGGATAGAAGCGGTTTCTACCGTTTACTTTTGAGCCAGGATTTCCTTTGACGTTACAGCTAACCGTGCAAATATGAACTAAAACTGACATTGTTGCATGAAATTGATCACACAAAGGGTAATTAGACATAGTAAAGCATACTGATAACATCTATTGTGGCAAACCTCGCTAAATTTTTGTTAAAAAGTCATAACTTGACTGAGTATAAAGTAAAGTGCTTCTCTACAATTCTCTTGCATAATTATTATTATTTATCATCTTACTGTTAAAGCTTAATGCCATCGCTATTTGCTGCTTTAATCATTCTATTCTGCTATATTTTGCATCTAAATTAACCCTTTGCGGTCCAACTAACCGTCTGGGATGCAAAAACAATTTATGTTGTTTGGTCCAAACTCATGTCACACATGTATTTAGTTTAATTTCATTTAGTTTAGTTTAATTAGTTAATTAATGATTGATTAAATTTCATTCAAACTGCATTTGCATGTGTGACATGTACTTAGACCGCAAGAATAAAAAGTTGAATAACTATTTAGATGCAATGATGCGGAACAAAAACTAATCATAAAATTAACATACACACAAACATCTTTCAAAAAAATCACAAAAAAGAGTTTGGACCAAGACTGACCGAAAAAAGAAATTCAATTGGACCGCAAAGGGTTAAATGTGAGGTTTGGCTATTTGCTTGTACCTGCTTGATTATTCTAACAAATCTATCGCAGTATCGACACCATTGTACGGGACCAATCGGATTTTTTTGCGTTTGAATTAAATTTGATTCCATCATCAAGAGTGCTTTTGATGCCGCGATTCAATTTGGGCTTCGCGCTAAGACTTTTCTTTCGAATCGAGTGACTGGGACAGTAGGAGTCACAATTAGAATAGATGCTAAATATGGCTTCTGTTAGCACCATGACACAATCAGACCCTTTTCAATTTGTAAATCTTAAACAAGAATTGCAAATCCCAAATCTTAAATAAAAAATCCTAAAATGTGAAATAAAAAAAGAGAAAAGTAAAAGTGTGCGATGACTTTCCGAAATACATTACGTATTCAAACGCAAAAAAATGGGATATATAAAAAAGCTCCATTATCTATTTAAAATGACTTAAATTTCAAATGAGGTATAATTCTCATCAACAATTCTTAAATCAAGTATTGCGATTTTATTCCAATTGCAATAACAAAAATATCTATGACGTATTTCCATCTACATGTATTTTGATCAACCACCAAAGTAAAAAAATTTATTTACTATTGTAATCTATATAGTGCAAAGGTAGGCAATCATCGGTGCCGGTTCGGGAGACATTTGTTACCGGGCTTTACATCGTTCAAATGACAATGGTGGAGGTGATTTTTGTTTTATAAATAACTATGATTTACTACCATCACTCATAGATGAGATCATTTCACTACAAACAAACAAGCCCAGGGCTCCCACTGACCCAGCCTTCAGATCAGTTGTGATAAATTATATATTTTTTTGATGTATGTATTTTCCATCTTTTGATGACCGACTGGGAAAAGTAATGCCTCCATAAATCGGTCCTTAGCGCGGAAAAAGTTCCGGACCCCTGATATAAGGCTCAAGATTTTCATGTACAAAATTCTTTTTATTTTCAAAATTTGTATGTCAAGCTAATGTTCTATATGCACCAATGTTATTTGTTATCTCGTCTGTTCGGCCAAAGTTTGGTAACAGGTGGGGTATACTAGTTCAATCTATGATTTTAAAATTACATGACTTTAAACTCTGTTGAAATCTGTTCATTCCATTTTGTTACATCATACTGTGATGCACACAGAGAAAAAAATATTTTTTGTTTGTAATCACTACTGATAGTACTAGAGCAGTGGTTTTTAACGTTTGTTTACGCATTTTCTCCCTACTATCTCAGATACAGTCGATTTCTACCTACCGTAAATCACCAAAAGGTAGAAAAATAAATTGAAATTTTATAAAAGTCAAAATGTTTCAAACAAGTCAATCAAACAAATTTAGAAACATATCTTTATTCAACTTTGTGAGAACTTTGAGCTTCAAGGTTATTAACAGAAAAATTCGAGGAAAAAGCGTTTCAGCTTTTTTCAGAAACACCCACGGTCATTAAGGTTAAAAGTTTTTCTTTCTTGGATGATTGTCCGTCACGTAAGAAGTGCACTTAATTATTGCGAATATGCAGTTGTAAGCGGTAAAATTGTTTTTTTACCACCACAACTTTTTCGAAGTAGTTGCATTCACTTAAGCATCCAAACTCATCAGCTGGTTTTTGGATGCAGTAATTGGTTTCATATTGTCATTCTTATTTAAGTGCTGAAACATTCTATAATTTGTATTTTTAATGAGGGAGCGCCTTTTTTTGAGAGTTTGCAAAGAATATGGTTTTCTTCTCGATAAGCAATTTCAAAATCACCGCTAAGTATTAATTTTATGTAAACTACTTTTAGTTTTATAAAGATTCCAAAACATCAAAATACTGTAAAATACCATATACGAGTATAACACGAGGTGTTGTTGATAAAATGGTGGTTGCGATGGGCAGTAAATATGCTTCATATTCACACATCATTTACTGTAGCGTTAAAAGGGGAATCACGGGCTACGGACCATGATCTGGAATTGATTTAAGTGGCAAAATTTCTTTAAGCTTCTCATGCTTTTGCTGTTGTTCACTTCTGAAGAAAAGGCACAAAATTTGCTTTCAGAAAATTGATCTTCAAAAAAAGGTCTTCAACTAAAATGAAGGCGTTAATGCCATTTCACAAAAAAGGTATTCAACTCAGGAAAAGAACTACATTACCATTTCCAAGTAAATTTTGTTTTTTCACTACTGGTTCATACCCTCAAAAGTTTGATACTGAGTCAGGATCAGCCTCTCAACGCTCCTGGTCATATAACTGCTGGATTATGCCGCTGTGTTAGCAACACGTGGATGCATCAAAGATACTGACATTGCATGGATGCATCAGAGATACTGATGTTGCAACGCTGTTGCTTGATGAAAAAATTTTATGAAACTGTAAGTTTTGATATTTGCTATAAATTGATTTATAACGAACGACCAATAAAATTTTTTGTTTACATGTCTCAATAAATTCAGCTATTTTTCTCGCAAGTTAAGTCTTACCAAAAGACTTTAAAAAATTATAATCACAGCTTTCCTGCTTAGTGCTCAGCATAAAAGGGATAGTGGGGAGAAAAAGCTAGCAAGCTTGCTTGCTCTGTCCTTGGGACTTAACGGGATGCATCCATCTTTATGTGGTAGACAAGTGGCGAGGCCAAGCAGTCTACATGTCGTGGAGGCCCAGTCTGAATGACGACTAGCAAAAAGAGCTAAAGAAAAGCTCAAAATATGAGATGCCTCTACAAAAATGAAAGGTCTTGCCCATGCGAAAAAGAAGAATAAATTCAGCAACGATTTACGGAAAAACTGCACTCGAGATGTGAATCATAAAATAATAACTTAAAAATTTTATTTTTTCGCCCCAAAACCTCCCTTGAATAAATATACTTTCAGGATTATCAATTCTGCCCCTAATGATTCCCACAAAAGAAACAATTGATCCCCACAAAAGAAACAATGGTGATAGAGGTCATACTTGAAAGAACTGTTATGCAAAGAAGCCTAGGTTTGCTCGGCGCATCACGCGTCCAAATGCAGGGTGGCGATCTTTTCTTCTTTTTTTGGAGATCATCCTTCTCAATATTAAAATTGCTAGATTTTCCATCCCTATGGTAAAGACCATTTTTTTGAAGATCATCATTTTTATAGACGATATCACGCATGTGCCGCCTTCCACCGGGGACAAATCTTAACGTGGGGCACCGAAGTTTACACACCCCTTCGCTCCACCAGTAAACACACAACCAGCACGAGTTAAAAGAGCCGCAGTCAAGGATGGAAAGAGCCGCGGATTAACCATCCCTGCTCTAGAGCAGAGGTTCCCAAACTACGGCCTGCCAAGGCGTTTAATCCAACCCGCGGAGTCTTTTTCATCATTGCAAAACAAATGTATAGTGCAGTGTTTTTCAGAGTGAGCCACTTGAATTTATTTACATTAATAGATTGAACTTATTCAAATTCATTATAGGTTACAGCGAGAATGGTGATAACTTTTTTGTTTTGGAGATAAACACTTTTTCTAGTAACATAACACGAGCTACGATGTTACTAACCGTCACTAAATGGCAACATTAACTTAACCTTAGCCTCCAAAACTTTAGAAATTCAGCAATGTGGCCCTTCGTGGGAAAAGTTTGAAGACTCCTGCTCTAGAGATTTTATAGTCGATGGAGCTGATACCTGATTCACTGGCGAGCAATTGTGAAAACTGGTGATAGATAATTGAGACTTATTTACACAAAATTAGAAGTTTTAACAATATTAAAGCTTAAGAAATTGGTGGTTCCGCTGAAATAAAACCACTTCTGGGGAGAGTGACAGAGGTGGGATTAGCTTCCAGAAATTGGGGAAACAAACATGAAATGAAAGTTTATTTGTTTGGATGCAGACTCAGAAACTTTTTGTAAACACCAGCAAACCTTGGGAGAGAACAAAAAGATGTTTAGGCTGGTTGTCCCTTAATTTTTCTTGACCACCTTTTTTCGGAGGCCGATGTTCTTTTACCGTTATACTTAAAAATACTTCTTACCATCGGGTTCGTTTAAGATTAAAAAATTAGGAGAGGCATGACCCCTAGGACTTTTCAACCAGTATTATGCGTCTAATCTTGGTAATAATTCTCAATATTTTTTCATCACTTGTTTTTACTGTTACAAATGAAATCAATATTCAAAATCTTGATTTTGTGTTTTAGACACATTAATGGCTTCCATACGGCATTTATAAAGGTTAGCTTTTATCATGAAACTCTACAACTTAAGAAATAATGAAGTCCTTATATTTGACTTACATTCTTATTTTGTATTGTTTTCAGAAAAATGCAATTGCTTGGATCTAAACTGTTCTCATCTCATAACAAATGATTAAAAATTGGAATTTGTCCAGCCAGTTTGGCTGGCTGCAACAAAAATTGTAGGTAACTATTTTGAGACTTCTAACATCAGAGTCCTTAATTAAATCAGACTATTATTGATCGTCACAGCTTATTTTACAGGACTTGCAAAATCTTGAAAGACCTTTAAAAAGTGGAAAAATATCTTTTTAAAATTTTTTGTTTCTTGTTCCACGTCGATAGTACCCTGGATATAGTTTTGAATTTACGACTGTTACAGTACCGCCTCTATTTTTTGGTTTGGCGGGTGTTTGTTTCGAATCCTTGCTTTAAAATGTCAGTTTGCATTGTCGTACCGGTTCAGATCATTGTCGTACCGGATTAGATTTGTTAAAATTGAAAAGCATTTTATTAGGATTTATGTTGGCGGAAGATTGGACGCATATTTTCTGTAATCAAGTTTAAAGTCAAATTCTGGTAATTTTCAATTCTTTTTTGCTCTTTCAGAATTTGTTGCTTTATTAAATACAGTTCTATTTTAACCAAAATACTCTTCGAGCGGCAAAGGTCCAAGCGCTCCTTTTGGACAAGATTTGTAAATTGAGAAAGTTGTTAAAAGTCAAAACAACAACAAAACGTAAAACGTTAGTTAAGACTTTGTTACGTAAGTCTACTCCACTATCCGCATCTTTATACATAAAAGCAGCCAGGCAGATAAAATAGTTTTGCGATAGAATAGCAATGCTAATCAAGAGAAATCGGGAGCATTGGACAGCGGTTTTTGTTCGAAACTGAAGGATCCATGCCTTTCATTTAGATAGCCTTCTATTTGCACTGAAAAATCAAAATAAGTATTCGGCAAGTGACTGCTTGTTAGCTTTTAAGCTTCTTTCGTATTTTAGTTATCGCTTGTTTGACTCAATGGTTGACAAGCTTTTGTTTTATAATAATGCTTGAATATTTATTACTGGGTGTGAGAGTAAAATTAGGATAATTATTGCTGCTTCCAGAAACGCAACGTATTTTACAAAGAAACTTCTTATTTTGGAATAAATCATTGGTTAAGTTACTTGGTGATGGGAAACCATCATTAATTCAATTTTTCTTGAAGAGTTAGTGTGCTAAAGTATTGCACAGTAGAAGCTGTTGACTTAAAACCCAGTCGCTTGCATATTTTAAAACAAATTTTGGGAAAGGGTGGAAAATTTTGTAAAGTTGAGAAAACTTTTTTTTAAAAATCAACTATTCAAAAGAGAAAATTTTGCCCAATTTAGTTTTTAACAGACTTAACACTAAAACGACCAAGAGCGTCAATTGACGCAATTGAAGAATTTAATTTTCTGTATCTCCACCAAATTTTAATTTGTTCTGCTGAAACTTCTGGACATTTTTTATATTATTGCAATTCTGAGTTTCTGTGTTTTTTGAGGGTGTTGCGGGTTAGTTCGCTATCTTATATCTCCTAGTACATAATAAACCACAAAAATAGTTTTGAAACAATATTTTATTAACTATTTGCCAGCTACAAACTCTTTTTTTAAACAACCGAATGTCCAGAAAAGTTTCAAGCTCAAACGACGCAAATCTCCAATTGATTAAAAAAATGCAAAACTAAACTACATCGCCTACTAATTTGCTGACGGTGCACAAAAACTGCGAAGTGATTAAAATGGCAAAATAATCAGAAAGGTAAATTAAAATGAGGTGATGTAACGCAACTTAAAGGTAAAATACAAAATTAACGCATGACTGAATTTAAACAAAACATCCGATAAATTATTAATGAGCAAACAATCCAAGTAAGCGGTTCCGACAAGGGTTTTACGCTTAAAACATCAAATTTAGTCATGTATCACCTAGAACGACCAAGCGCGTCAATTGATGCACAGCTGAAAATTTTACTCAGAGTTTACAAAAAGTTTAAAATCTGCAGAATTATTGCAATCTTGAGAAACCAGACAACGTGACAATTAGTTTTGTCTGAGAAATAATTAAATATTGAGAGGTCATAGCAGGCATTCTACCTCGCTGTAGAAATTCGGGCATCTTTAGTGATTTTATTTGAGACTAGCTCGTAATTACAAACAATAGACATTTAAGGGCAAAAGCAGGCACTACTGTTGTACAGTGACTGCTGTTATCATCAACAACAGCGTTATATTCCATGATTAAAGAAGTTTTTATAATATACTGCAGGTGTTGAGGTGCCTTTGTTTTTTGATGCTTTTGAAACGTGTTTTGCTTGTAATAGTGTATTCATTACCTCAAAAAGTTTTACTGCTTCACCGGCTTTGTCGCAGTTGCAGGATATTTCAGCAGACTGTTCGGATGGTAAAGATTCCAACAGCAAGATAGATGATAAATTAGATAACGATTTAGAAGAAGTGTAACTTGATTCAGATGGGGAAGAATCAGACGTCAATACTGCTAGCAAAGACGATGACAACAATCCATAAAATCAAGTGAGGGGGAATTAGGACTTGATTGTAAAAGATGAAACACTTTGGCAAGCTTTGGCTGCTACTCCCCATGTACAACAAGGGCGCTTGCAATAGTAAAACATACTGAGCTTCTAGCCTGGCCCATTTGCATTTGCGACAGGCGAAATTATGGAAAGCAGCCCACTATCATTCTTTCGCGTTTTGTTTGATGAGGCAATGCTCAGAAATATAAGAAAATGCACTGTAGTTGAAGCCCGTTGCAATTCTGACAAAATAAACTGGGATATGACGCTTGATGAGCTGGACAAGTTTATTGGACTGATTATTGCGAGAGAGACTTCAAGACAGAGAGATTTGCCTGTGGAAAGTTTATGGGAATCAGCCTGGGTATTTCCGATGTTTAACAACATTCTATCTAGACACAGATTCAAAAAAATAATGCGATTCTTACGTTTCGACGTGAAAAGTGATAAGCGTTAAAGGATGATACGTGACAAGTTTTGCCTGGTTTCTTTGTTGTGGAACCTTTCTATTGAGAACAGTCAAATGGGATATGTAGCTAGCGCTTACATTACTATTGACGAGCAATTACTTCCATGTACGGCTAGATGCATTTTAATTCAATAGATGCCGAATGAACCGGATGAGTTTGGAATCAAGTTGTGGTTGGCAGTTGACGCGGAGACAAAATATCTGTTCAATAGCTTTCCGTATCTTTGGAAAGATGAGAGCAAGGACACATCTGTAAGTCTTCCGAAATATGTCGTGACAAAGCTGATGCAACCGATTTTCAAACGTGGCTATAATGTAACTTGTGATCAACTTTTTTGAGACATAACTTGAGACTTGATGTTGCCCTGCATCTAGCTGATCAAAAATGTAATAATGTTGGCACAGTCCGAAAGAATCAAAAAGAACTGCCAGAAGCTACCAAAAAAGAGCAACAGCAGCACGAAACTTCCCTGTTTGCATCTACTCAAACAGCTACTGTTACTTTGACTTCATATCAGTGTAAAAATCAAAAGTCGAAAGTAATAATGCGCACATTACATCCTGATGTAAAGATTACTTTGGACAACAACCTTAAGAAAAAAACAGAGCCTGTTTTATTCAATTATAAAACAAAGGCTGGCGTTGACGTCATTGATCAGATGGCAAGGAAATCCTCTTTGTCAGCTGCCAGCAGAAGGTGGCCCATTCATTTGTTTTACAATGATTGATCGGGCACTGATCAACTGCTGGATTCTCTTCTGAGATATCTCCAAGTCGGGCGTCAGTCACAGCACAAGGTGTGCTTCAAGAACTTACAGGTTCAATTCCAGGAGACGATGATGGAAAAATACTGTAGCACAAAGAAATCCCTTAGAAACTAACAAACCTCCAGAAAAAAAGCAAAACACATCTGCAACCTCTAAGTGCCGTAACAGAACAGTGGATTCGTATAGCACTTGCCGGAGCATAATATGTGGTAAATGCTCTACAAAAATTTGCCCAAACTGTGTTGATTGAATGCAATCTACAAGTTCCTTATTTTTGCAAAATATTTCGGTTTTGTAAACAGCTTGATTATCAATTATTCTCTTTTAAACGCTGCTGGTATCCAATATCTGTGGTTTATATTTGGCAAATTGGGTTTTTAACTTTACTTTTTTCTTGCTAATTATGTATTACATGCTATTTGATTATTTTTAAGATGCAACAAATGACATCTCGTCTTCAAGAAAGTTTACTTTACCAAATAAAAGAACGAATTAAAGTCTATCTACATTATGCGTCAATTGACGCACTTGGTCGTTCTAGGTAGTTTGAAAGCGCGGTCGTTCAAGTGTTAAATAGCTTTTTGCCCATTATGGTCTCCTAACAGACAAAAAGCTTTCTTCTCGTGTGTTTTTCTTCTCGTATGTTTTTCTGGCTTGTAGTTATGGACTTAGCACAGATTAAGCAAATGTTTATCCATTGTGTTGATCTTGTAAATATTTTTACTTAAATAATCTGAAATTTTGACAAATAGGAGCACGGTTATTCCGTTATCACAAATGTACTTCGTGGTTCCATCACCCTCTTTATCGCAGACGTAAACTTCCTAACTTAGCGTCAGCACTAACCTTGACAGTTTTTTTTTCAAGACATAAATCAAGCAACTATTTCTTTAATTTGAGTTTTAAAACTCTTCTTTCTCTTCAAACCATGGTATCAAATACAGGACAGGTTTTCTAATTATTTTAGACACGTTTTGTTGCGTTCTTTAACGCTCTGCAAAGGTGGAATCTACAAACTGCCCAATAATATACTGTAGTTGACCTATTGATACCTCAAACATTTGTAAAGCGACGTTGTAAGGCTAAATCAGAAACACGTATAATGCTGATACTATCCCAGACAATATATCTTACTTGCAAACACTGCCATTTCGGGTTGAGTTTGTGCACTCATATTTTCCACTATTTGGATCCAACATTGGTAATGGTGGACACTCCATTGCTTGGCACGTATGCTGAGTGTTTTGCGTAGAGGCTTGTGTGCTGCCTACCTCACCTAAAATAATCATATTTGATAACAGATAAGAGTGAAGATTTATAATAATTAAGTAGTCAAACACGAACAATGAGGAAGCACCAGACCTGTTTCACCATCATTGGGGCTCTTCAGTAGCGCGTATCTGACCAGCAGGGAACCGAACCTTTGAAATGTAGACTTTCTGTCTGTGGTAAGTGCCACTCGACCACCTGGCTGGAGGCTCATTGTCTAGCCAGGTGGTCGAGTGGTACTAAACACCGATAGAAAGTCTACATCTCCAAAGTTCGGTTTTCTGCTGGTCGGATACGCGCTACCGAAAAGCCCCAATGATGGCGAAACCGGTCTGGTGCTTCCTCATTGTTCGTGTTTGACTACTTAACATATAAACTTGTGATGCGTTTAGCTTTGTTTACTGTCAAGTACTCAGCAAAGAAAATGATTCAAGGACTCCTAAGTTTTTCAGAAGTTTTAATGTTCCCCTGTAAAGGAAAAAATTGAACCAAAATGATGGTTTTATCCATGTTTTTCAAGTAAATTTTACTTAATTTGCGTTTGAAGTGACGTAAAGTAGCGTTGGCTTCAACTTTCGCAACCTCTTTTACCCCTCTATTATCAAATAACTATGCCTAATTTACCTTTGCTGAGACTGGCAACCAATATCAACACCCGCAGTAGCCGTGCGAATTGCCTCGCCATAACAATCATAGCCGATGTCTGGTTCAACTTAACAATAAATATTCAGTTTTAATCAGATCTACACAGAAAAAATAAAAAATGTTTATTCCGATTGTTTTCTTTTTGCTAATTTTCTTGGGCAGGTAACGCATGAAATCAACAATAAATTTTGAGAAAGTAGACTAGAACAATACATAATACCTAGAATTAAATTTTGAGCACCTTGATACATTCTTTACAAAAGCTTGTTAGGTCAATTGGGCCGTATAACGCGAAGTAAGTCTACTCCACTCAATGTTTTACTGATTGTAAGTCACTGGCTTTTTAAACCCTGCTCATTGTTTTAACGAAACTTTGAAAAAAGTAGCAATATCAAAAACACATGACGCAGTGTCTTCATTAAACACAGCGAGCGTGACGAGGAAGTACAAGTTTCGCAGTGGAAACCGGCGGGGAATCCTGTGTGTCAAAGAATTTAGATGAGACAGTACGCTTCCAGTCCGAGAAAAGACAAGGGTGGATACAAGAGGTAAGAGGAGACACACTACAAGGCATCAAAGAGCGCACGAGTAGCGCTCCCTGTCTGGCCAGCTCACCGGCCGCGTCGTTCCCCGAGAGAAATTAATGTCCGGGGACCCATCGTAGCCTGATAGTAAAAGAGATCTGCCAGAGAGTTTGAGGTAAAAGGAAAGATGGAGGAGAAGACAGAGTGGTAAGAACAGAGCGAGAGTCGGAGAGGAGGAAAGAGAAGAATAATGGCAAACTAGTTGGTGCTGCCGAGACCAGGAAAAAAGTTGCAGAATTGCGCAGGCTTCAGTCTAAAAACTTGAACATACTGAGCCTGCGTAAAAGGAAATGGTCGCCTCAGTGCCACAAAGAGAGTAGTTGGCAAGGACGCTAAAGCCTCCTTTGGCAAAGAGAAAAAGAACAGGGCCATCTGTCCAGATTACAGATTGTGAGGTTGGAGAGAGTTGAGGTGAACGAGAGCCGCATCTTGAAGAGAAAAAGGGGGATCGGAGCGGAAGCATGGAGAGGAAAGGGTGGACACCACGGTGCACGAAGGCAGGTTCCAAGGAGAATAGGGAGGACAAGCAAAGAGAACCTTCTTAAGGCAAATGGGAAAAAGCATGAACAGGTGAGTGGATGCAAAATTCTCTAGTATGATCACTAGAGTCTTGGTTTCAATCCAAGTCTAGCCAAAACTGAAATAGAAAAAAAGTGCAGGATAATCCATTTGGTGTTAATTGCGGCGGACCGGCGGCGGTACTGGTGGTGGTGCATGTCTCTCACCGTAACTCTAATCTAACCCTAATCCTAATCCTAGCTCTAACCTTAATCCCAATACTAACTCCAAACCTAATCCTAATTCTAGCCTTATGTAAGGAAGCTAATCATAGTTCTATGTACGGGAGCTAACCCTAGATCTAAGGACACTAATTTTATTTAAAGGAGGTTGGAGGGAGCTAACTCTAGATTTGAGAGAGCTAATTTTAGTTCTAACCCCAAAATGGTGTAGATTTCATTAGATCTGTTAGGTTGTGGAATATTACAAAGAGTTTGTTAGGGTGCGATTCTTTTCACCATACGATAGTAGTTGACTTGCTCTATATGAAATTATTGCACAACAATTACGTAATTTTTATGCGGTTGTTTGCTGGGTATGGTGCAATCCTTATCTCTTTGTGGTCGCATAAGACTTATCCAATGTGAGGTTATGTAATATTGCGCAATGGTTTCATAATTCCGGAGCAATTGCTTGCTGGAATGTGACGCAGTGTCGTTGAAGTAAAACGGTGAGAAAAGTCAGCAAAATGAAACGTCGCTCTCAGAGATATCCAAAGCATACGGTTTTGAGGCAAATACCAAAAGCTGTTTTTAACATTTTACGGTTAAGATCGTTTAAAGTCTGTAGCACATTTATTTCGAAAATCTTTACAGACTTTTACAGAAAAAAGATTTATCAATATAGCTGTTTAAAAGCTATAAAATTTCTGCATTACGTAATTACAATGCCAGCGTTTCAGGCAGACACAGTAGCTTCTACCACTGTTCAATTCAGGAGGTTTATTTATCAAACACTGCACGAAACTGAAAATTAGCATAAAAATGTGATTTCTTGCTCAAAGGTTCGAGTAACCAATGATGTTAGATCTTATGTGACAAATTAAGAATAAAGGCAAAATCATTTCTCTTGACTAGTTGCATAAATAATTTAACAATTTTATAGTAAAACTATTAATTTTTGTAGGTTAGCAGAAAAACGACAGACCAATAAAATTTGTTCTATTTTACGCCAACACGGAACTTTTTGTCAGCGAAGTTGGTGGAAATTTAAGTTCCCCCTTTTTCAGGAAATATTTGTGCACAGATCGTTTCAATAAGTTTTAAAACTTTGCTTGAAATAATTCACAGAGCATTGAAATTACAATCCTAAATAAGATTTATACGCTATTAGAAAACTATCATTATTTTTGAATGTTTAAATTTTACTTTTCTCATTCTTCGAAACACACCTACATCATTACAGATAATCTGTAATAAGCATTAAAAATAATTTAAGGCTAAGGTTTCTTATCACATCATTCCGTCGGTTCTCTTTATTCTTTTGTACTTTTTCACTTTTAACTTCATCTACCATTATTGTTCTTCCTGTTAAACGTCTTTTATTCTTTTCTCAAACACTGTTCTTAACACACAACCGTGTTTTAAAATGTGCATCAGCCATTTTCTTTTCCTTTTGGTGATATTGGTTAATAATGTCGGTGTTTTATTCACAAAATTTTGGACTTTCTGCGTTTTTCAGCTTTTCTGTCCGCTTTACTCTTTCAACAGTTAGATTGTGACCTTATAGAAATTTTTATAATCAACTTCTTTGGTCATCGTCAGATACAAAATTTCGTTGAACAATTTTCGCTATAGTAAAGATGAAACGTCATGAATTACCATGCTTAAAACGGCATCATGCAAGCGCTAATCACGTGATAGACAAGTAAAAAATGCAAAAAGGGGATGGATTGTTCGGTTGAATTACCAAGAATTACGGAACATGGAAACATTGAATGACGTCATAAGATGGTAGTTTTTTAAAGGATAAGCTGTCTGAAGCTACGACGTCGTAAATTATAGTGCGAAAGACAGTATTATCACATAACTGACAAGCTCGAAGTAAATCATGTTATCACCAATTTGAACTTATTCCCTGAAGACAGCGATGACATGGTAGTGTTCTTTACCACAGTCGTATATACACAAAGCAATTGCCGCTGATTACTAAGGGTGGCCTAAGTTAAAATAGCTTTAAAGATTTGAAATCTCGTTTTTAAATATTGATTGTTACAACAACTAGATTGTTGTTGCTATAATTTAACTTAGACTAATTAATACTACATAACATATCAATTCTGAACTTTTTAATGCTTGAGCTGGCTAGTAAACAATTAAGCATTTTTCCAGTTCATAAAACTTAATAATATTATAGATCATAGCCGACATTATTTAACACTGATAAAGATTCTCTCTTTACCACCAATTTTTTCTGTATATAGCGATTATGCAACTTATTCATTCAAATCACTTTTTATAAAAACCTTAACAATTTAAGCTTATTCACTTCGGCATCCATCATACATTTTGCAGTTATCAGTGCTGCTTCTGCTGCTTACTTATCAGACCTCCTTCAGGTAGAACTAAGCGAATATATCGGCAAACAGCGACTTCCTGCACCTGACTGATGAGATAATATTTTTCACCTACTTCTACGTGGTTTTGGCACCTAACATATAGGTCTTAAAAACGTAGATTTACGTGAATAGGCATTCAAAGTGAGCTTACAGTTTCATTTTTCAACTCTCGCGTAAAATTTTTTACTCAGCCCCAAATTTGCATCTGTTATCAATTTTGTCAGTGGAAAAACACGAGATCATAGTGTATCAAATATTTTATCAATTTTTTTACAACCAAAATGAAAACTAACAACCACACTCACAGTTTTTCAGAGCGTTTGCTATCAACCGCAAATAGAATGTGTAATACTTATCAACTCTTGCAAAGCTTCAACTTTAACTAAACAACTAATTTTTAACTCTTGTTTTCTGTTGACTAAAAACACCGCAAATACAAAAGAAGTATATTTGCCACCATTTGCAAAGCTTTACAATTTTTAAAACATATAATTTACGAGTTTTAAAAATATATGTGTGTTTACAAAGCAGAAAAAATTTGTCTGTACACCAATTCAAGCTATGACACTAAGTCTCAATCCCACTACCATTCGCAAAACGAAAACGAATTTTAATTTAATTGGTAATTTATACAAATTTACCTATAACAGATTTTTACGCCATAACCCTACAACTAAAAACTCACAATAGCTCGTTGTTAACAGCTCGTATACACGTTATCAAACAAAATTTTTCAATTTAATCTATCTCGTTTTGTAAAACTTTAACGATCTTTTCATCATACATCAAGACAACTTCAATACTGGTGAATTCGCAACTATGAACTATAATCAATCAAAAATTTAGGCCTATGAACTTATCTGATTTCTATGACTTTTCTTAGTAATCGTTTCTAAGCGCTCTAACCACAAGCTTTAACTCTGTTTGAAGCAAACCAACTCTGATGGAACTTAGTATCTAGCAATACTTTCAGCTCTCTTTTTCAGCAAACTAGGACATTAATTACTGATATGACCTGTATAAATATAAAAATTTGTACGTGCTTGCTAATTTTTGTTAAATGATTTAAAGTTCTACTTAAAGTTTTTATTAGACGTTGCACTTTTAGCGTTTTATTCTAGTTGATTTTGAGAAAAGACTGTCAATTATTTGAAAAATAACATTTTTTCTAGCTGTGCAATCAACTGACATTTACTACTTACTCTAGACCAGGGGTGCTCAATACGTCGATCGCGATCTACCAGTTGATCGCAAAGGTAGCGTTGGTAGATCACATGACATTAAAAAAATAGACGTCAGTCATTCTGTCACTTGATTTTTTATCATCCATCCTGTCACTTGATTAATTTACTGCCAGATGACTACTGATTTTTTGTGACATTTATATTAACGCGCATGCTCAAACAACAACACTAACTGCAGCAAAACTACCTACTCAAATAGTTACCTCCAACTTTCAGCCCTTCCTGTTTTTTTTTAAACTAAAGAAAGCTTATGGTCATTAAAAATGAGTGGGGGAGCTGGACCAAGTAAGAAGGCAAAAACGTATCACTTTCATACGTAATGGGAGATGCACTTTTTTCACTATGTGATTTTCGAAGTGCATATACCTCATCTGCCAGTCTACCATCGCAATACCAAAGAAGGATAATGTGGAACGGTATTTTCGGACTGTTCGTGGAAAATACGACACCGACATCCCGCCGAAAAGCGAGCTGAGAAACAAAAGGATGAAAGAAAGAAAATCCCTCTTGTCCGGACAGCAGTCATTTTTCACACAACAAATTTCCAAAGCGAAAGCCGCCATTGAAGCATCGTTCTGGGTGAGTCACGTCATTGTTAAGAACAAGAAGTCCTTCCGAGACGGAGAGGTGGTAAAAGAGGCATTTATTGAAGCTGCTAACTCAATGTTCCGAGACTTTAAAAATAAGTCAGAAATATCATATTCAATCAAAGCTCTGCAGTTGTCAAGAAGAATAGTTACACGGTGCTGTGAAGTCATGGTCGAGGATTTAATCCAGCAAATGTGCAAGGACATCGAAGATTGTAATTGTTTCTCACTGCAGTTGGACGAATCTACGGCGTGAGTGACACAGCCCAAATGTGCATTTTCATTCGTATGGTGTTTAATGATATCACTGCAAAAGAGGAGCTATTAACAGTACTTCTCATGAAAGAATATACGCGAGGAGATGACATATTTCAGTCGCTTAAAAACTTTGAGAAAACTCTGCTCCCCGTGTACAAATTGATGTCTATCACCACGGATGGAGCACCGGCAATGGTTGGCCACGTGAATGGATATGCAGACAGGACGATGCTTTCCCAGACTTCTTGAATTACCATTACATAATCCACTAACAATCGCTATGCGCTAAAATGCTCAACATGACAGAGATCATGGATATGGCAAAAAAGATTGCCTGTTCTATTCGATCCAGACCTCTTCAAAGACAATTATTCTGTACACATCTAAAGAAGTTTGACTGCGACCATTTTGAGTTGTTGCTACATACTGACGTGAAATGACTTTGTCGAGGGAAATTCCTGCGAAGAGTTTAAGAGCTCTGTCGAGAAATCAAGGAGTTTTTTTTGTGTAACTGGACATGTAGAATACAAGAAACTCAATGACGACCAGTGGTTGATGTCTTAGCATTACATAATAACAGCAAAAGTAAATGTTCTACATTCATAATAAAAGTTAGCTTTAGTTTTTTAAGCGCTTCTTGAATGTAAAGTGTACATACAAAAAGTTTTGCTGCATAATCACATCAAACTGACAAAAGTTGTGAGTTCAATCTTTGGTGAGGGCGAACAGATAAAAGCTTTTAAGGTGTTAATGTGTAATATTTCTTTTATGTAAAGGTTTATCAAGAGGATCAAATTGTAAATTGATTACCACGTGAAATGTAATAGAACTAAAGTTTAGCGCAATTGCCTTTATTAAAGATTAGAGCTGTTTACGTTTAAAATTAGCTTCTGTACCATCAACAAGATTTTTGTTTAAAATTAGGTATAGTCATGTCAGAAATCACGAGTTTAATGTTTGTGAGTGCTTAGATGAAACATTAAATATCTGATGTATATATAAATAGGGCTAAAACATTTGTTCAATAACGTCTAAGTAATAGCAGCCATAAAAACACAAGTATGATGTTTACTTTGTAAAAGATTTTGAAGTTTAAGAAATTTTTGAAAATAAGAGGCGGTGAGTTTAGATTTTGTTTATGTGTAGAATGATACCTGATTTTCTTATAATTCAATACTTGAGCTGATTTTCTTATAATTCAATACACAAAATGTGTAAATTTATCAGCGAATCTATAAATTTTTTACATTTCTTACCAAACGTCAAAATTACACCAATGAAATTTTTTTCTCTGTTGCTTCTGCCAACAGCCACATTGCAGCGAGTCAGATCAAAAGACATCGCTGAAAAAACAATGTTTGAAAAAATTTTTGGTGTTGGATTGCTAGAAAAGTTAACGTAGTTAGTGTGCCCAAATAAATTGAAATATTGTCAGATCAACAAAATGAGAAAATAAATTTCCGCAAAATGTATTTCAATAAATGTTTATTACACAACACATGACTCGTGGTTTCGATCGGCCTTTTTATTTAGAATCTAGTGGCTTCTGTTGTCGATTGAATTACAGTGAATATAGGCACTGACTGAATAGGTAAGTAGGCCCTAAATCCAATTGAATAATTTAGAATAAAACATGCGGAGCAGTTAGAACTTCAAAATGTAACGAAATATTTTGCCTCGCTTATCTAGTAAAATCCATCAAAAAAGAAAGGCGTTATTCTTGAAAACGAATTTGACATTAACTACTACCAAATAGTTTACGCCAATCTCCTCTATATAGCGCTAACAAGCTTGAAATTTTGCTCAATCCTCTGCGTTAGATACAAACACA
Organism: Trididemnum clinides; assembly: GCA_963675345.1. Taxonomy (NCBI): domain Eukaryota; kingdom Metazoa; phylum Chordata; class Ascidiacea; order Aplousobranchia; family Didemnidae; genus Trididemnum; species Trididemnum clinides. The sequence goes on along the minus strand of OY776284.1, from coordinate 58,337,568 downwards.
AAAAAGTCACCACTACAAAAGTTTGCAAAGATTTTATCAGTAAACGCTAACTGGGTAACAACCAAAATGATTTCAAAATATCTGCTCAGTATTTAACCCCTTCAGACCGATAGGACTAATTAGTCCCATTCGGAATTTTTGCCTACTGCTAGGTGCATGTCGCTGTTAGATTATTTTAATCATTAAATATTTTCTTCAAACTAATTTGGCAACTCAGAAAATGCTTTTAAAGTTTTGAAAATTCTGAGTCAGAAATTTTAAAACTTAGTGAAGTTTGTGAAATTGGTCTCCAATATTGTGTATCTTTAGACATACCTAAATTTACGTAAAACCTATTTTGGAACGTAAAGTAGTTGTTGTTAGGTGTGAACTGTATTTTAGTTACACTCTCAACCATGGTTTGATAGATTGCAAGTTTTATGCAATTTTCATACTGTTTTAGAAAGTGGGACTTTTTAGTCCCAATCGGTTTCACGTGTACTTTTCACTTACCACTAAATTATATGCAGATGACAAACAGGCAAATTAGATCAAGGGAATTCATTGTAGGCATTGATCAAGTAGTCCAGCCAACTACAGCTGATAATTCTGATTCATCTGATGGAGATGATGTTATTGATGAAGAAGACATTATTTAACTTGAAGAAGCTACTCCATGAACAGGCTCTGAAATTGAGGTTTTGGTTACTATTGATGATGCTAGAGCAGACACACAAATTCCAATCGATTCTTCCCCGTTAGACTATATATTTTCTTGGCAAAAAATAACTTCTGGCAGTAATACTGTTGATATTCCTGTCTGTAATTTATCTGGTGCTGTCAATTTAGAATATGATCATGAGCCACAACCTACAGATGTGTTTTTGAACGTGACAGATCTCAATACTATATTGAAGTTCGTGGTTGTGCAAACTCAATTGTACATGCAACAAAAAGGAAAAGTCTTCCAGATTGATTTGGAGGAGATGAAGGCATTTATTGGCATTACCTCATTTATTGGTAATCATATTGTTCCATGCCTTCGGGATTACTGAAGTCAAAATCATGGTCTTGGGATAAATGTGGTTGCTAATGATCGCTTTTTTTGAGATCGCCTCGTGATCGCTTTTTTGAGATACGAACATCATTGCACTTTGTTGACAACGAACAGCCACATGATACAAAAGATAAAGCCTGAAAGATGAGACCTGTAATTAAGCATTTAAACAATTCTTTTTCACATGCTATGAGCCCAACTGCCCAGCAAGCTATAGATGAGCATATGGTAAAACTAAAAGGGCAGCATGCTATAAAGCAATACATGCCCATGAAGCCTATCAAACGAGGATTCAAAATGTGGTCTCGCAATGACTTTGCTACTGGATATCTGTTTCAGTTTGATATGAATGGCGGTAAGCAGGAAAGCAATGTGGGAAGTTTGGGTGAAATGTCATAATCCAGCTTTCAAGGTCATTGGTGGGTACAAATGTGAGGTTGTTCTTTGACAACTTTTTTACATCACCCTCCTTGTACACAAGCTAAAACAAGAAAAAATATTTTGCTGTGAAACTGTTCGGCAAAACAGAAAAGGCATGCCGAAAGATTTTAAAAAAGACAAAGACATGGCAAAAGGAGAGATCAACCGAAGAAAATCTCAAGGCCTACGTCTTGTAAAATAGATGGACACTAAAGGTGTTGTTCTGCTTTCCACTATAGACACATGTGTGCCTACAGTGAATGTAAAGCGACGGGTCAAAGGACAAAAAGAGAAAGTCACTGTACCATGTCCCGTTATTGTAAAAGCGTACAATCAGGGAATGAAAGGAACTGATGTTGTGGATCAGTTAAAAGTAACACATGAGATTGATCGAAGGTAACCCCGAAAATTCTATCTTCGCCTGTTTTTTGACCTTATTGACATCGGGTTTGGAAATGTTTTTATTGTGTATACAAAACTGATAAAGGAAAACTTTCCACACAGCAGGCGTTTAAAGACACTCAAGGACTTTAAGCATAGTGTGATTATGGATTTGATAGGAAGCTTTTCATGTCGCAAACAACTAAAGAAATCTTCATCCTTGAGACTGCCTATGCAAAACTCTGGTGAGCATCATATAACCAGAGTTTCATTCAAAGAAAGAGGACGGTGCAAGCTTTGCACCAAACGCAAAATTGACTCTCGTACTTGCATTCGTTGCAACAGTTGCAACTTGTATCTGTGCCAAACAGCAAGAAAGACTGCTTTGCAGAATGGCACAGTGGTGTCCAGCAGTGACTTCATTTTGTTGTAATTTTTGTGTATAATTTTTGATATTTTTAAGACATTTATTCTTTTCTTTTGTTAGATTTTTGTGCTATTAGAAACACACCATTATGTAGCCAAAGCGAAAACACACTGTAGTTTTATTTTGAGAATAAAGTAAAACTGTTCTCAAAGCTGGTTTTGCTTACGTCATAATTATAAAAAACCAATGCATGGGTGTGCTTAGATGCTGTTTATCATAGATGCTGATCTACTGACGTCAAAGTAAAAACAGATATTCCAGTTTGCATAAAACGTCGTTGAAGTACAGCTAAGGCAAAATGACGTAGGGCCTAGCATCAATATTATGGATTTCGCTGCATGTAAAAGCATTGCATCTCATTCGTGAACTATTTCGCATATATGATTGTGACCCATTATTGATTATGTTGCAAATCACAATCATACAAGCGAAATAATTGACAAATGAGATGTAACTTTTTTTTTTTTTTTTTATTTTTTTTTATTGTAGGCACAAAAACTAGAACACAAGAATAAAAACAGCGACAACGCATAATACAATGTCTAAATGTAGCTAGACCATTTCTTGTAATGATATAACTTTTTTATTCAACAGTGCAAGCTTCTAAGTCATTTAGCGCCAGCTGTAGATGATTTATGTGCAAATTTTCAGTACACTTTTTCCACCAAGTAGATTTTGGCGACCTGTGTTAATCTTTGAGCTGATTTCTTTTAGATAAAATAACAAAATTGAAAACAAAAGCTTGCAAATTTGAGTTTTGAAACATAAGACAATCGATTGCGTATTTTTTGTCCGAGAATTCTTACATCAAAAGAGAAAAGATTCAGGTTTTAATAAAAAGCGAAAAGTACACATGAGACCGGTTGGGACTAATTAGTCCCAATTTTTCCGACGCTTCTCCTACGTCTGTGGATCCATTGAAATTATTGAGTTGTCAGAAGCTCAGTAAAATAAAAAAGTTTCAGTAAATTTCGGCAAAACAAAAGTGCCGGTCTGAAGGGTTAAAGAGATAGAGATGGAGTAATGTCATAATATTTTTGCTAGCGACTTATTTAAACATACCTTGCCGGGCATTCAAATCTACATGTTTTAACCCCTCTAAAATTTTTCCACAACCGCCGGAAATCTACACAGATTTGATTAGATGCGAGAGTCATGTTGCACAACAATCTTTAATTGCTTTAAGTATTTAAACAAAAACTGCGGAACATTTAAATAGGCAATTCTGAATGCCTGGAAAACTGTACACGATCCGCCAAATCTCTAGACATAGTCGATGTGATACTAATGCTGCGTTGCATAAATAGTTTTTAACTACTGTAAATATTCAGAAAAAAAAAGGCCGGACATGTATATCTGCAATTTAAATGCCTCTAATACTTGCCAGAATTCTCCGGATATCTAAATATAGTCGACGCGATATTAACGTTGTCTTCCAAAGCCTATTTTGATCCACAGTTAAATATCCAGAAAAAACTTCCGGACATGTAAATCTTAAAAGCTTCAATGCCTCTAATACTTCCCAGATCCCGTCAGACAATTAAATAAACTCGATATGATGTTAACGTCTTGTTTCATAGCAAGTTTTTTTACTCCTGTTAGGTTTCAGATTAAAAAACAATATATATTTTAGTAAATAGTCTACCCCGCGCAGCTAATGGAAAACTTTTTACTCTTTTAAGATTTCGCAAAATCCGCCGAACTTCGAGCTTAAATTGACTAAATGTCAATGTTTATTCATTTTCATCACTTTTTATCCTGCGGTCACAGATTGTTGCGTCTAAGTTAGTGGTAAGCCGGCCAGTGTTGCAGGCACAGCGAATTTCTACCACAACTTTTACTTTGTTTGTCTAGTTGCGACAACAAAACGTAGCAATTAAGTTACGTCACAATTGTGGTAATCTTGGTAAAGTACCTTTTCAAAGACACATTAATGCAAAAGCTCATGCAGGCACTGAACCCGAAACCTCACGATTAAAAGCCAGCGCTTTATCGCCATAAAACAGCAGTTTAATAGCAAAGTTTCCAACGTGGATGCCGTTCCCCGACTCGTCCGTTAAACCATAAGAGTAAGCATGGCAGGTAATTATAAGCCATCTTTTACCCAAAAAGTCCGAGGCAATACAGCTGTAAATCTAAAGAGACAAACATGTCTGAATTTCAAAACAAAGACGAACTTAAGAAGGGTTGAAATACTGCAAATGTTATCAGAAATAAACTTTAAAACTGAAAACTTAATCGGAGTAGCAGAGATGAAAAACAGAAGTATCGACATAACGTGTAAAACCAGGGAGAACGTTTTAGAATTGTACGCTAAACTTAAAGATATCGAATTCATTTACAACCTGTTGCTTTATGAACCAGTAAATATAAACATACTATTAGGATGAGTACCAATCCCCATGCCCAACGAAACAATAAAACAAGAATTGGAAGCTAATTTCGGAGCCGTCCTAAAAATTACGGATAAAAACCATAGTGACGGTTTACGCTCAGGAATGAGAATAGTCACTATGAAAAAATCTAATCTTCAAAACAACCCTATTCCAAGCTACATTCGCGTTAGTGGTTGTGAAATATATGTTACCTATCAAGGCCAGGTAATTACTTGCAAATACTGTGGTGAAGCAGGCCACGTGCAATCAGAATGCCAGGAGCGGGCAATGAATTTTCCTGCACTTACACGAAACAAACCAGGTGAATCAAACACAGTTTTGCCTGAAACGAAGGTATATTCCGAACCAGTTAACTTGTCAAAGAAAAGAAAGATTTCCCAATCAGAGTTAAACGAAACTGACTCAGTAGCTACTACAAGCTCAATCAAAATACGTAAACAGCTTAACAGCACTTCCAACCACCTTGAAACGGATCAGGTGGAAAATCAAAGTGAAGCAGTCGGTGATATTGAATTCGCCAACGACCAGCATTTACCTACTGAAATACAACCAACAACGGACAAACCTAAAAAAAACAACCAAAACGATAATCAAATTCAGCAATCCACATTATCTCAAGATTGGTGGCGAGCTACATGCCAAATTGCCTGCATTTCGAGTAATGCCCAAGTTCTGACCGAAGAAACTTCTACTGAAACTACTTGTGACGAATGCGGCGAGGAACAATACGTGGTAAGTCCTTGCTGTGATAAACAGGATTCAAATCAACGTTTTTCTGTCAAGATGAATGAACGCTATACAGAATGCTGTGTCTGCAAATCAGACACGATGCGACTTTCGTGCTGCAATCTATTTCAATCCATACAGCAGCTCGACAATAATTTGTTTGAGTGCTTAAAATGTGCAAAATATTCCATCGTTTGTGTGTGCCAAAATGTTAACAAGCTGCCTCCTAAAACAATGAACTTCAAATGTACTAATTCTAATTGTTCCCATTTCACAGTACACTGCAACTGTGGTAGAATAACTTACCAAGAGCTTAAAAGCCCTTATCAATGTCCTTGCGGATATGAATTTGAACATGACATAAACCTTGGAGTTAAAACTAATTAGCATTTTCTTATTTCCTCACTGCTACTATATTGATAATGCTGTTAACAATTGTAAGCTTTAATGTTAATGGATTGAGAAATAACCTCAAACGTAAAACGATATTTCATTTTCTTAAAATGAAGAAATTTGACTTCATTCTTCTACAAGAAACTCATTCCAATCAAACAGATGAGAAGTTGTGGAAATGTGATTGGGGAGGCGATATCTTTTATTCTCATGGTACTAATCATTGTAACGGTGTGGCGATACTAGTTAAAAAATCTCTTAAATACGAACAAACAGCTACATATGTTGATCAAACAGGCAGAATACTGCTTATCGAAATTAAATTTAACGACAAAGTCTTTGTCATCGGCAATGTCTATGCACCCACAAAGGACGAACCAACTTTTTTTGACGCCCTTTTTTCAACAGTCGTAAATTTTACAAAACACGATTTGGTTTTAGGCGGGGATTGGAATCTAGTGCTTGACAATAAACTAGATAAAAACGGGGGCCCAGCTCACTCAAATCCATTATCCAAAGAAAAAGTAAAATCATATCTCAACGTTTTTGATTTATGCGACGTTTTCAGAGAGCTTAACCCTTTTAAGAAAAGCTTTACGAGATATCAGTCACAACCATACACTACCACAAAGCTGGATTTTTTTCTTACTTCAAATGGGCTGCGCCAGCACGTACAATCAGCCAACATCTGCCAAAGCATCAAGTCAGATCACAAAATTGCCTTATTAACGATTAAAGTAGGATTACAAGAATGGGGCAAAGGGTACTGGAAAATCAATAATTCTGTTTTGCTAAATGATGATTATATAGCGCTCATTAAAAATCTGATTAGTGATTTTGAAAAAAATAATCCCAAAGGACATGTTACACCTCATATCAGGTGGGAAACTCTTAAATGTGTAATTAGAGGGGAAACTATTAAGTACTGTTCCTTACTGAAAAAGACCTCCAACAAAGAACAATCAGTACTAGAATCAAAACTTGAGGCCATGGAATCAAATTTATTATCCTGTGGTCCAAAGCAAAAAGAAGAAATCCTTAATAATATAAATCTCACCCAAAACGATCTTAATAAGCTAATTGAAATAAAAACTAAAGGCGTGGCTACAAGAAGTAAAGCTTGTTGGATGGAATCCGGGGAAAAAAATACTAAGTATTTTCTCCATTTGGAAAAATGGCATCTAGAAAAAAAATCCATCAAATCCTTACGCAGTGCCCAAGGTAGACTAATTGATAAACAAGAAGATATTTTGAAAGAGCTCTTAACCTTTTATGAATCCTTATATTCTGAAAACCAACAATGCTGTGAAAAAGATTGTTGTGATTTTATACGTACACTATCGCTACCAAGTATTAATAAGGCAAAATTTTTTGAATGTGAAAAACCTATAACTGATAACGAATGCCAACAAGCCATTCTTCAACTAGCCAACAATAAATCCCCAGGTCTTGACGGTTTTTCCATTGAATTTGATAAAACTTTCTGGACTGAAAATAAGAGTCTATTTATGGAATGCCTTGATTTTTCCAAAATTACCAACCAATTGAGTAAATCCCAGTACGAGGGTGTAATAACGTTATTGCCTAAACCCGGAAAAGACAAAATGTCTCCCTCCAACTACAGGCCAATCACATTGTTAAATTGTGATTATAAAATAATATCCAAAGTTATTACCAACAGAATACACCCTTGTTTGAATGACCTTATAAAAAAAGAACAAAATGGCTTTATGAAAGCTCGAAACATTGGCGATAACATTCGTTTACTATTTGATATTATTGATTACGCAAACCACGAAAAGATGCCAGGCGCTGTATTATTAGTAGATCTACATAAAGCGTTTGATTCTTTACACTGGTCTTTTATTTTTACTATACTAAAATCTTACGGTTTTGGTAATTCTTTGATTAACTGGATAAGAATTTTGTATAAAAATCCTAAATGCCGTGTTGTAAACAATAATTTTCTAAGCCCCCTTTTCGAAGTCAAAAAGGGAGTGAGGCAAGGAGATCCCCTCTCTCCGACCATTTTTCTTTTATGTATAGAGTGTTTAGCCATCATGCTGCGTCAGAGCAGGCAATACAAAGGCATTAAGTTAAATCAACAAACCTTTAAAGTATCTTTGTTCGCAGACGATATCGCGATTTTTTTGAATGGAAATGCTTTGCAATTTAATTACGTTTTTGACATTCTTGATACATTTGGGCAAAAATCAGGCTGCAAAGTCAATACGAGCAAATCTAACGCTTTTTACGTTGGATCTAGCAAGGGCAACGTGTCTCAACCTTTTTCCGATAAAGGCTTATCTTGGCCTCAAACTCTTGTCAAATACCTGGGGGTTAATATACCAATTACCAACTTTGACAACAATTTCCTCTTCAGTGAAAATTTTCCAGGTATAACGCGAGAAGTGCAAACACTTTTAAACATTTGGTCATATCGTGGCCTCACGTTGTTAGGAAAAATAACTATACTAAAAAGTGTGGTCATTCCCAAAATTGTGTATAAAGCCACTTATTTACTGGTAACATTGCCAGAAACTTTCATAAAGGAACTTAATCAAATTATGTATAAATTTATTTGGGGCTCCAAGTGGGAAAAAATTGGTCGCTCTCAACTATGTTGTGATGTGAAAGAAGGAGGTGGTAAAATGATTGACATCAAACAGTATGTACTTTCTCTCAGGCATAACTTCATTTGTAAACTATTTGATAATAATTATCAATCCAGTTGGAAGTCGCTTGAACATCGATGTATTGACGAAAATGTTCTTTTCTGCATTTTGCGTTCTAATATAAAGTTGAATAGCATGTTAATTGGTAGAGTGGCCTTTTTACGCTTTACCCTTACCACCTTAAGAACTTTAAAACATTTCTGCAATATCGACAATGATTCCAAATATTTATGGTTTAATAAAGCGGTAAAATACCAAAATCAACCAATGTTTGTTGAAGAATTTTGCAAAGCCGGGATTTTTGATTTTTTTCAGCTGCTTAAATCGGACTTTGAGTTATCCTCATATGATGAAGTGGCATCAGCTTTTCATATGACCCCAAATAATACAAGCTTCATCGAATACATTAAACTCATTTCAGCTATTCCAATGGCTTGGATTACGACTGCGAACAGTAACTTTCATAACCCTTCATGCGCTTTTTCTGACTTTAAACAAACTGTCAAAGAACAAATTACTACTCTGGGCAGCTCAAGTAAAACCGCTTATCAATTTTTGAGAGACAAAGTTAAAATACTACCTGTTAAACAACAACTAAAATGGTGTAATATATTGCAACTGCCATCCGATACAATTGATTGGTCAAATATTAATAAAAATAACTACTACGCTACAAACGAAACTAAACTACGGTCATTTCAAATCAGGTTAAACTTAAGATCAATTGTTACTAAAATACAATTGTGTGTTCTTGATATTGCCTCTGATAATTTATGCACGTTTTGTCGTGAAGAACCGGAAACTTTGATACATTTATTTTGTGATTGCAAAATTGTTGACGCTTTTTGGAATGATGTATTTGATTGGATTCTAGTAAGATTTCGTATTAATGTCCCTTCGAATAACTTTCATAAACTGTTTGGGTTCCACACACAATATGCTAATAATCCATTAGTCAACCACATGCTCTTATTGGCAAGATTCTTGATTTACCGGTGTAAACATTCGAAAACAACACCCAATATGCCCCAGTACTTTAACGCAATTACATCCACAAAAAAATCAGAACACTATATTGCTAAGAAACATAACAAATTGGAATTTCATTACAAGAAATGGTCTAGCTACATTTAGACATTGTATTATGCGTTGTCGCTGTTTTCATTCTTGTGTTCTTGTTTTTGTGCCTACAATAAAAAAAAATTTTTTTCCCATAACTCTGTAATTACCGTTTTTGTATAGTTATTTCACGTCGCGCGTTAGTTGTCCTAATCACGGTTAAGCGCTGTTACTACAATACAGTTCGGTCTCTCATCGCACGTGGCAGCCTCTGGGTGGAAAATAACGTATTGGTAAAATCGTAAATTCGATATATTCCTGATGTTAATTCTTAACTACAAATTAATTTATATCAGAAGCAAAAATTAAGTGCCAACGACTGATCGTAAGCTTGTAAACTGAAACTACTGAAATGACAATTATCTACTGCCATCATTTTCGCATCATGTCATTTTGAAATTGTCAGAAAAAAAGTACCGATGCTCTAAGTCAAAACTTGGGTACGCATTTAATATTTGCAAAAAACCCTCGAATATATACTCCTAATTTACTTAAGGCTAATGCTTTGCTACATACTACAGATCTTACCCCAGTGAAGCGTTAGAAAAAACCGTCAAACATCTACACCTAAATTTTTAACCTTAATAAAGCTTTGCGGATGACTGCCGCAGCACAAGCTTAATTCAATTTACTATAATCTTAATTAATGTTCTCTTGTATAGCAAAGTGTTTGATGCAGTTTAACAAAGCATCGCGCGATATTTAAATCGACATACTGTCGATACGATCTGTCAATTTGCCAAATCTTTAGCTCATATGGAGCTTAAACCCTGTAAAAATGCTGCGAACTTTCAAGCCATTATTCCATAAATTGAAAACACGATACGGTAAAGGATACAATAAATGGTATATGCATGAAAACACAATGCTTGTTTCGACATATCCTCATGATAATCAAAACTGTTTTACGTAATAGAGTCGGAACAATTGTTCCAAACTGTTAGCAAAGTCATAAAACTTGAAATGATTCTTAAAAAATCATTTTCAAACCATGTTCTGCGAACAACACAGTCATTGCCATAAGTTTGACTTCTGCGGTACATTTAAAACTGCCTAATCTTAGTCTTAGCAAATTATTTTAAACGCCTGATTTTATACCTATGAAATGCTTCAAAGCAAAGCATTAAATTTTCAAGGTGATCTGTTACAGTGAAAAATTTAAACATCACAAATAACAAGAAAAAGACCACCACTGTTATATCGTATTAAAAATCTTACAAACTTTGCCAAAATTCCGCAGGATAGCTGGTCTAAATTGACTCTACATTTATCCTGGGTTGGGTACCAAACACGTTTACATTTACGAAACGGCAAAAATAACTCTCAAACATGTAGATTTAAATGTCGGGCGATGTTTTATTTCGAAACTTGACAGAATGAAAAGCTAGCTATGCAAAATGCCGTTAATATCAGATCTAATAAAATAGCTGTCTGATATATGTTTGAAGTTGTCTTGGGGTAAAATTTCAAGACTTAAACAAGTTTCAAATGCATTTTTGACTTACCAGAATACGCCGGACAACTACACATTCGACTTGATTTTAATTTCGTTTCGCATGGCCACTTTTTAACCCTGTCACGTTTCAGAAAAAAACGCCGGATATTTAAATCTCCAAGATTCACAGCACAGCGCACGAGCTTGCGGGCTTGTTCTCCACACTTTCCCTATTGTGCTGAGCGCCAAGCAGAAAAGCTATGAATATCATTTTTTAAAGTCTTAATCACTACGCCATCGCGCCGGCAGTGACCAGTCATTTGTAGTAAGTTGTAGAACTGACTATTTTTTATGCCAGACAAGATAAAAGTTAGGAAGATCATTTAGAATTTTGTTTATTTAAACTATCCTACAAGTTGTTCCCACTAACTCCGATCTCCTTTATATCAAAATCTTCATGGTAGCAGTAAATCGGGTAGTTGTAATAATGTTATTTAACAGAGAATGGATATAAATACATATAAAGATAAAAAAAAAATTTAAATCTGCCGCAGCATGTAGATATCAAGAGCATTGAACATAACAACAGCATAATATGAGACTAAAATGTAAACATGACGTCATTAACAAATTAATAAAAGTGAAAACTATAGATAACTTAGTGGTTAAACAAAATGGAGGAGCTTGAAAATGAGCAACGAGTAGTTAAAAATTAACTATCATATTGTCGGCTGAATCATTGGCTGAATGTTAATTAAAGATTTTTGTGCTGGGCTAAAAAACCCATCATTTTTTGAAATTTTCCGAAAACCATTTTTGAGGAGATTTTTGCAATATGTTGTTTTCCATTGCAACTGTTCTTTTGAACCGTTTGGACAAAAAATGCCATTTTAATGGCAAACGGTTTGCGCCAGGCTGTCTAAATCGTGATCCTGGCTGTAAATATTTTTGCTTTCGCAGTCCACGCTGTCCTGCTTCACTTTAGATATCCCGCGGTTTTTAAACCGTGCAGGTGCTGTTTTTCACCGAATTGGTTTTAATTTTTGTGGTGACAGTAACCGAACCGGCTTTCGCGATCTTTTGATCTCACCGGCGCGATGGTGTTGTGGTTAGAACCCGCTGCGCAATCGGTAAACCTGGGCTTTATTTTTTAGGTCGAGTCATACCAAAAGACTTTAAAAAATGGTGTTCACAGCTTTTCCGCTCGGCACTCAGCACAACAAAGAATAGTGTGGAAAACAAGCCGGCAAGCTCGCTTATTGTGTCCTTGGGCAAGGCACTTCACGGGACGCCTCCAAATTTTATGTGGCAGACAGGTGGCGTACCCGTATTTGATCGGGTTACGATTGTGAAGTTGCACTTAACCGGATCCCCACCCACCTTTATGTGAAAAACAGGTGGCCCAAACATCTCGGAAATCACATTTTCCAAGCGAATGCAGACGTCCCGTCCAAAATATAGCGATACAATTCGCTTTCTCGTAAATAGAGGATAAAAATGGATTACACAATACAAAAATACAATTGCGTAATGTCTAATCATATCAGGGGAAGTCGCTTTTGTCTCTATGCCGGAATAAAGCAAGTAGCGCAGCCAAAGAACTTAATACCGCAAATGTCAATAGAAAAAGTAACACCGCAACAAATTGTAAAATAGATTTACCACTAAACAGTTTATTTCTGTACATCAATGTACATCTACACGCATTATTCGCAACTGCGTAAGTTGTTATTTGTAAGCGGCTATTTATTTTTGTTTATTTTTGCCTTACATAGCATCCGTCTTTTTGACAGGATTGCTTATTTGGATTTATTATAAAATATGATTTGGGCTTTTCATATTCAGTATTGTTGAATAAAAACCCTTACCATTTGGAATTGAAGCCAGGCCCTCCGCGTGACTTGTGCTTGCCATTATACAAATGAGAACTGAATTAGTCAGTTTATTAGTAAAAAAATAAAGCCAAAATGCTGGTAAACATTTTATTAAAACGTTTCGCTTTTATTAAAACATTTTTTTAAACTTTTAATCAACACTAAAAGCAACTGCTTTTAGCGTAAAAGCGAAACGTTTTAATAAAATGTTTACCATTTTGGCTTCATTTATTTTACTAAGAATTGTGCAAAAATTCCATTTTTGTGCTCCCAGTCAGTTTATGTTTTTATGTTTTTTTTAAATAACGTAAAGTCAATGTTTAAAATAAAACTTTGCTTGCTGATTAGTAAATAGCCTACCTCCAAAAATCAATTGGCTACGAATGTTCCATTACTGACAAACCAGTATATTAAACTAGCGGGCAATTTCTGCCGACAGTAACACAATTTAATTTTAATAAAAGTTCAAAATTAATTTATAAGGAATCCGGTCACTCTAACTAAAAGTCCATTTAGCGCAGCCATGCTTTAAGCGAAATCGAAATCATTTGCTGGCTTCATCGTAAGCTTGGTTTCATTTTTTCAAAACGTGAGATCGCTCGGCAAAGCATTGAGTGCTTTCATTCACCAAATGTAACAAACAATACCAACTTGTAATGTTTGCTCGAACTTTGAGTTTCAAGAAAATGAATTTTAATCAAAAAGCAAAAATTGAACTACAAACAGCTAACTGTAGGATGACTGCTGGAAGCAAAAGTGCTATATAAGCTGTATAGGTCTACGCTGTCAGTTAATAAACTCAGTCTGCGAGTTTCTTGCAAAAAATATTGGTACTTATGAAGCACCTTAAATCTAAGTTAGGTTATGCTAGCGTACCGGTTTTTGTTTAAGTTAATCTGCCTCGGAAATTTTGCATGCTCAAGCTGATGCAATTTTTCAATATCAACATTTCTATGATGACTCTTTAAATTTTAATATAGCTTTGAGAAAAAAACTGTTTGAGCCAAAAGCTTTTCGTAACGTTCTCATCAGTGGCGGTATTGCATCAAAAGGGAAGATCCAGAGTGAATAAGTGTTTTATGTGAATAAATTGGACGTTATGGTTGAAGGTTGTTAGTACTTGAGGGTCCCTTGGATAGGTAAGCCCTCCACAAACTTGGAAAAAGAAGTCAAAACCGCCGTGGAAAGCTGCTATGGTTCCCTCAGCACCCGCTTGGTCTTTACGTTTAAGCGCATGCTGCCTGTGGCCCGCAAGGATGTTCTATTTACCATTCAGAAAAGTTTTGTCATATATGAATATAAGTGCCACTGTGATAGTCGGTACGTAGGACGAACATCTCAACGACTACAGGATCGCATCAAACAACATGTTCTGCAATGGTTAAGACAGCAATTAACCTGTCCACGCCGATCTCAACCACACAGATCGTGCAAACGAACCGACCACAAACCGGGTTGTGACTCAGCCAATGGTCAGCATCTTTTAGATTATGATGAATGTGCATTAAACTTTGATAATAAAAGGTTTTTTGTCCTCGCCACAGCACGCAGCTCTTTCCATTTTAATCTCTTAGAGGCTGCTTATATCAATACCAGGCGCCCGGTGTTATGCAGACAGAAAGAGTTTGTTTACACTCTCAAACTCTTTCGATAATCGTGGCATTTGGCCTCCTGCTGCGCCTTCTCTAACTTTCGCAATTGCGAGATTTTTCTTTGGCGCGCTTTACAATACTAGCGCTATCATTGGTTTGTCTTGATTGCCATACGTCCAAATTATTCACATAAAACACTTATTCACTGTAGATCTTCCCTTTTGACGCGATACCGCCACTGATGATGAGAGCGTCACAAAAAGCTTATGGCTCAAATAGCTTTTTTCAAAACTATATTAAAATTCTGTATTACCAACAAGATTTTTGTGTACTCTTCAAATTGTAAAAAAACAATTTGTGATTGATCAACACGCGTTTATCTGCATTAAGTTTCCAAGATGCTTGTATTACTGCAGTTTAAGAAACACTACCTAATGATAAAGACAAAAATATGACACCAATACAAAAGAAAAGGCTTACTAATACTTGCAAGTTAAGCATATTTGCACGTCAACAGTCAAATATACTTATTTGGTGCCTTTTTTGTAGAAAAAAGCGAAGTTTGCATTGTGGCAATGCAGCGTCAAACCTCTGCTGGGAGTTGTCACCTTAATTCCACATCTACCCTTGAGTAATTTTTACAAAGCTAACTCTTTTCAACCGAGCTTACTTTTCATAACGCTTTGATTTACATTTGCTCGCTTCATATACAACTTGGTTCTCCTATAATGAAATATAAACTCTTCTTTACCCCAATAGCTACATTCGGATGAAATTGGACTTATATTTGAAGAAAAATTATACGAAATGCTATAAAACTTAACCGTGCAACATCTGATGCTCTCACAGCAGATCACCATGAAAGGTAAAACGTTTGTGTGGCAATATCTAACACAGCAAAGCACTACCAGTAACTAAGAAGCCTACATGCAAGAAAAAACATTTGGTTGACTGTTTCAATGCTGCAGATATGATTAGACATTATGCAGTAAAAAAAAGAGCTTTTTTCCATGAATTGGAAAAAATGCTTAGCAAATGATTTCGATTTCGCTTAAAGCATGGCTGCGCTAAATGGACTTTTAGTTAGAGTGACCGGATTCCTTATAAATTAATTTTGAACTTTTATTAAAATTAAATTGTGTTACTGTCGGCAGAAATTGCCCGCTAGTTTAATATACTGGTTTGTCAGTAATGGAACATTCGTAGCCAATTGATTTTTGGAGGTAGGCTATTTACTAATCAGCAAGCAAAGTTTTATTTTAAACATTGACTTTACGTTATTTAAAAAAAACATAAAAACATAAACTGACTGGGAGCACAAAAATGGAATTTTTGCACAATTCTTAGTAAAATGAATGAAGCCAAAATGGTAAACATTTTATTAAAACGTTTCGCTTTTACGCTAAAAGCAGTTGCTTTTAGTGTTGATTAAAAGTTTAAAAAAATGTTTTAATAAAAGCGAAACGTTTTAATAAAATGTTTACCAGCATTTTGGCTTTATTTTTTTACTAATAAACTGACTAATTCAGTTCTCATTTGTATAATGGCAAGCACAAGTCACGCGGAGGGCCTGGCTTCAATTCCAAACGGTAAGGGTTTTTATTCAACAATACTGAATATGAAAAGCCCAAATCATATTTTATAATAAATCCAAATAAGCAATCCTGTCAAAAAGACGGATGCTATGTAAGGCAAAAATAAACAAAATTAAACAGTTCATTCCCCAAGTCGAGTCATACCAAAAGACTTTAAAAAATGATATTCGCAGCTTCTCTGCTTGGCGCTCAGGAAAATAGTAATAGTGTGAGAGCAAGCCGGCAAGCTTGCTCGTTGTGTCCATTGGCAAGACATTTAACGGGATGCCTCCATCTTTATGTGGCCGACAGGTGGCGGCATGGTAGACAGGTGGCGGGGCCAAGGAGTCTACCCGTTGTGGTGGCCCCAGTTTAACTGACAACTTGCAAACCGAGCGTGAGCGCTTACGCAGTGTAAGCTATATATACATCTTCCGGCATAATGCTCACAAAAACAGCTTATGCGACGAAGAAGAAGTGGTTGGTTATCTGGTAAATATTGAGTTTTTATGTGTGATTTATAAAGGTATATTTCACTAGCCAGCTTGGTCGGCGTCGCCCGGCAGGGTCCCCATTAGTAACGTCGTGGTTTGGTATTTCGGTTCAACCGGCTGCTACGGCAGTACCCATCGGGCTCTTGTGTGAGCAGCAGCGAAAAGTTAATGCATTTTATGCTCTTCCACGATTCCTGTACACAAAGTTGTGATCATCATATTCTCTTAATCATAATTGTTGATGCTCACAACGAAAGAATCTTGCCACAAACTATCACTAATAGGCCTATCTATAAATAGTGTGAGAAGGGGGAGATCGAAACACAATCAAAAATGATCGTGGCAGCCAAATGGTGATCGCTTTCATAATTACCGAAATAAACTGTTTAGTAGTAAACCTATTTTTACAATTTGTTGCGGCCCGTTTCCTATTGACATTGGCGGTATTAAGTTCTTTGGCTGCGCTACTTGCTTTATTCCGGCATAGCGACAAAAGCGACTTCCCCTGATACGATTAGACATTACGCAATTGTATTTTTGTATTGTGTTGTCCATTTTTATCCTCTATTTACGAGAAAGCGAATTGTATCGCTATATTTTGGACGGGACGTCTGCATTCGCTTGGAAAATGTGATTTCCGAGATGTTTGGGCCACCTGTGTTCATGTCTGGTTTCACATAAAGGTGGAGGCATCCTGTTAATTGCCTTGCCCAAGGACACAACAAGCGATCTTGCCGGCTTGTTCTCCACAACCTCTCCTAAACAGAGAAGCTACAGATACCATTTTTTAAAGTCGTTTGGTATGAATCGTCAAGGGGAATGAACCCCTGGTCCACTGACTGCGACGCAGACGCTCTTACCAATAAAAATGGAATTATTTTCCATGAATTGGAAAAGAGGATAGTTTGGGAAGAGTAATTAAGACTGATCTGTGCCGACTGACACTTTACAACATGAACACCATCTGACGAATGAAACAACCATTCTAAAAATTCAGAAGAGTCAGTTGCCTTAAAGAGTCGCAAAGCTTTGAAAATTATCTTTTTGATATCTATGAGTGAATAGGATTTTTAATTAAAATGACTTTATGCAACATATACTGCAGTAGTGGCCTTAGTTATGAGCAAACTGGGGAAATTTCGAAAGCTCCTCACCTGATTTGTCGCGCTAAAAGGCCTCCCACTTAAGTTCTCGCGTTAAAAGGTCCATAAAAATGTTATAAATAAAAATTTAAGACACTTAGTTTTGGTCAAAATAACTAAACAGGCTTTCTCCAGTTACTTTTAGGCTTTTACAGCAAAATCTATACAGTAACATACCTAAGCCTATATGATTGCACTTTTCCATTGATTACCAGTATTACCTCGTATGAATAGCAAATGTGTTAAAAAGAACTCAGAGGCTTGCTGTTTATTGTTTAGTTTGCACCAGACCACTTGTTTCAAAATTCTTCACTGCGTCGTGCCTGCCGTTCATTGCAAACCAATCTATAGCAAACTGTCACGTGATGGTCCAATGACTAAATATGTCGAAAAAGCGGTATTCGCACTACATTGTTTTTAAAGAGTGATACGGTTGGATGACATATGTATTTGCCACTAAATCAAATCGATTTGTGCATTTAAACAAATCAATTTGATTTAGGTATAAATGTTGTTCTAAAATATGTGTAATGAGCAATGAACAAATGGCGTTCTACATAAGAATAGCTAATCGGCCGACCTCAATTATTAAAAAGTTTTTTAAAAATTGATTGAATAACAAAAAGCGTATACTTTTACGTTTGTTATTTACTTAAATTAAAAGACGAATTACAGTAGGCGCCGCTTATTATGACCACAAATAATATGACCAGCCGCTTATTATAACCAAATTTCGGATAATATGACCAACATTTTCTCCGTCTCTCTTGTTACGTTACAGTATTTTTTCCCGCCACGCACTTATAACTTCACCGTTTCAACATATTGTTACATACTGTACTTAGTTTTACCATCACTTGTACTGTCACAGTACTGCACTTTGTTTTCCTGCCAACGTCACACTGTTACTTCGGTTAAACGATGAATTTGACGGTATTTGGACTTCTTGTGGTTTACGGCGTCGATTCAGCAGCTGTTATGGAGGCTTCGGCCTTTATGACCATCGGATATTATGACCAAAATGGTTTGGTCCCAGGTGGTCATATTAAGCGGCGTCTACTGTACTATGATTCAATCAAAAATCAAAGCCAAAGAGATGAAACGGAAAATGGAGTTACAGCTAGTTATTTCTATATTAATAGTTAAATGATTTTTACACAGTGAATAAGGCAGAAACCAGTCTTACAAAAGTCATATATTTTTAGTAATGCAGGAGGCCAGCGATGCACTTAGCAAACTGCAGACAATGACACTGTTTCGACCTATCAGGTCTCTTCAGTGCAGTTGGTGACCAATAAGAAGCTAGAGGCTTTCAATAAAGCATAGCTTAGACCGTCACACTTGTGGGACCAAATACTAGGTCCACTGTAGTGGATGGTCTGTCAACCTCTGCGAAGCCGTATCACTCGTGAATGAGTGGCGGTTGTCGCAGGTGCACTACGTCTAACATCTGCTAGAACAATAGTGCTGTCACAGCCGAGTGGTCACAAGGTCTTACATGTATAGTAATGCAAGAGGCCAGCGATGCACTTAGCAAACTGCAGACAGTGACACTGTTTCGACCTATCAGGTCTCTTCAGTGCAGTTGGTGACCAATAAGAAGCTAGAGGCTTTTAATAAAGCATAGCTTAGACCGTCACACTTGTGGGACCAAATACTAGGTCCACTGTAGTGGACCTAGTATTTGGTCCCACAAGTGTGACGGTCTAAGCTATGCTTTATTAAAAGCCTCTAGCTTCTTATTGGTCTTATATTTTTATTTTTGTGGATTGCAAAATTTTCGAACAAACCATTAGGCATTAAAAACATCATGGAATACTAGGGTTAGGGTTAGCAAGGGTTAGAGAGTAGTCAAAGCTGAAATATTAAAATTACTAGAAATTTTAACCCGCAATAAAAGCAATACCTTACTGTTTTTTTGCAAAACTTGATTATAATCTATCTTTTTGAGTAATATTGAAGGTTGAAAACGATATACTGTAGAGCAATAACTGTTGATTGTTAGCAAACTTAAAACAGCTGTTAACAATCCTTAACAATTGGTTTTCTTTTAGATTGTTGGCCAAAAAGTCAGTTATAGTTCTTTTCATTCTGTTTTAATTCAATGAGCTTACATATGTTTATGAAAAATATAAACGTTATTAATATATAAATTTTCAATTACAAACCGGACAATTAAACGAAAATGATAACTTTGTTAATTAACCATCAAATAAATATCTATCCTTGATTTCAAATTAATTTATAAAACTACAAGTATTCAACCAACTGCAAACCTGCAATTGCAATACTACCAGTAAGACTACAGCTCTGCTCTGCATTGGTAGTAACACCTTACAAAAACATTTACACCGGTCAGTTTGATAACGAGAAACGAACACATCAAAGCAATGTTGAAAGTCACGTTGAGGAAAAATACTTTGTGAAGACCGTTAAAGTAGGTATGCCGCGTGCTTCAAAAAATTGCAGAATTAAAAAGTTTGATCAGGACGAGCGACGACTCGACGAGGTAATATCTTTGCAACTAGGTCATTTGTGAAGGAAGGCAAACCAAAATAATGATCGATTTAGGGGGCTAAAATAATTTTTTATTTAATGATATTTTAAGTCTTTTTACTTCAACAAACTGCAAATAGTGTTAAGTTTACAAAAACAAAATAATTATATAGGGACCAACAAAACAGTTTGGGGGGCTTAGCTCCCTGGCTACGGCCCTGTACAACACTCGCAACAGATTCTTGAGTAGCAAGTGGTCTGAGCGACGAGTGGTTTTTCACAGAAAAATCGAAATCCAGGACGAGTCCCCAATACTCATGAAAAGCTAGCTTTGCTTTTGTTAAAACTGCTTGGTTTACTTTACATTTTTTGTGGTCTGAGGGAGGGGGGCATGGCACAGTGCCCCCCTCGGTACGCTAGTGATTGTACCAGATCTATAGTGACATCATAGACCGAGTTTGAAGCGTGCAAAAAAATGAAAAAATCTTTAAACTTAAAAAGGCTTAAAACGCTTAAATGATGAATTTTTTGTTACATCATAAATTTAGCCTAAATTGCTGTAGAGTTGTTTTTATCAAAAGCACCTTGTTAACATCTCCCAAACAAGCGTTTCTCTTTCAGTACATTTTGAGCAAATTAAAAAATTAATTTTCTAATTACTCGTAAATTATTACGTCATGTGAGATTCTAAAATTTTAAAAACTTCTAAACTAACAAAAATGCAATTAAAAAAGGGGTGGCATTACAAACCCCCTATAACACTCACCCCGAGATTATGATCAATCGGGCTGAATTTGATGCTCGTACGTCCAGTAGATTTAGAAGAACAAGGATTCACAGACACGCAAACAGAATGGCGTTTTATATTATAGATAGATTGCGTTTTATAATGTAGATAGCTTTATAGTCCAGTAAATTTGGAGGATACTATACTGCTAAAATCCTACACACTCAAAATCAAGTTTTCTACTGCCGTCGCAGAATTTCCACGCTCGTTTCATTTTGTTCAAATGTTGTAAACCCAGAACATATCGCTGCAATGCAATGCAACCACTGCAGTCATTGACAGCAACTTTTAACGAAACTTTTTAAAGTTGTGTTAATGGTTTCTAAGTACAGGTTTAAAATGCATTGGCTTGCAACTTGGGCTATTAACTTAGAAACATAACTGACAGATTAATATCATCATTAGCAAGTGAGGTGGCTGCAGCTCAAGACTAATTACATTAAATTAAGCTCCAGTTTTGGTTTTAAATACTTTTCTATTAAAAAAAATTCTGATGTTGATGTTATTGCTCATAAATGAAATTCAGTTTTAAGGTTTGATTCTTTGCTTGCCTTAACACAGCGATGCTATTACGCGTAACTAGTGGTGCTAAATAGCTAGATGTTAAACAAATATTCATACTGTTTAATTATAATTAGTCTACGTATGGTGACTCCAAAAAAAATAGAGTTTTAAAAAATTAGTTTTTGCTATTAGTTTTGCTGGGGCTTCTGAGGAGTACTTTTTAATTACAGGCTTTCGTATTAGTTTGCTCAACTGTTTAACAGTTTTGGTCGTTTTTTGTTTGATGATTGTACGGTACTTTTCATCTCCCTTTATGTCCGTAAAGCAGTGCTGCCAGCGACTATAATCTGAAAAGCCAAGATAACACTCTCTATAAAAGACCAAGATTAGAGCAGAAAAACCAAAAATCTACACCTACATTATTTACTCACCCCTGACTCTCCAACAACTCTATATTCTTGTGTCGTACAGCTTTACAATGCGGTAGTGCCCTGGTCTGTTGGCTTTTAGAAGGCGACCTCCAAGGAACAAAAAATAGGTCACCGTCTGTGACTGTGCCTTCAACCTCACAAATTACAAATTCGTCTCTGTCTTCACTCGATTAGCATACAAAAACAAGATTCCATTAAATTAGTAATAAAATTAAGAAACCTAGCCTTAGGTAAAAAAAATGAGATCAAGGTTTAAGTGCCTAGCCTCTAGTCGATAGACTTCTTCAGTCGTTCGAGGTTCTCTCCGATAAAATGATCATGTTAATAATAGTGCGAAAATTCTATTTTGGGTGAACGAGGTGCGGTTCAAGAACAAACAGCGAATAGACGTGGTAGACAACCACAGTATCAGCCGTCAGAGCTCCTCATCCATCTGCTCCTGTGGCTCCGTCCTTCAACCAACGACCTACAACCACCCTCCATCGCCACAAGCGTAACCGGTCGCTGGTAGTCACGTTATTAAGGTGATCACTAATGGATAATCATAGATGCATTCATTTGACCAAATTTAAAAGTGTTGACAATTGTGTGAAATAGCTTGCTGGTATGATTAATTTACCATGTACAGATAGCTACGTTTATTCTTGAGCCAAGAGATTTTGCAAAAACTCTATTTTTGGACAGTTTAAAAATCTTTGAAAGTACATTTTCCTCATGTTTTGAATCCCTGGTCACGGAAAAGCCTTTTGTAAGGTATATTAGAACTTCGTTTTCATGGAGTAAAAATTTGGAACAAAATTCCACTTTTAAACCAATCTCTGTCTTGGCATAGTTTCACTAAATACCACTCAAGTTTATTATTAAAGTAATACTAATATTGCAATCTCTGATACCACGTTAATCATATGCATAAAAGAACTATTGCACAAAGTAGTAGTGGTATTTGTATTCCGGCCAGGTGTACATGTGATACTAGTCTTGATGTAGGTTATCTGTACATATGCTCTTGCTTTGCTTCTTACGTTTTTGCTATTCTACTATATTTAATTGTGATGCAGGAATGGGCAGTTTGACAAGATGATCACTAGTGATATTTCACTGACCTGTTCAAATCTCGTACGCTTATTTGAACGAAATAAAAGTTGTTGGTGTTGTTGTTGTTGTTGCATTCAGAAATGCTAGGGCGTTTGCAGTAATGCTGGCACAATACATTTCTACTACGAGAATGGGAAATAAAAAAAAATTAGACTTTCCGAAGTGCATAATAATGTTTGATGTTTAAAAACATAATGTTTGAAGCTTAGACTTAGCAAAGCAACCAAAGAAACATAACAAAGCCAATGATCTCATGCAAGATTTTTTAATGACAACGCACATATAAAGTTTTGCATTTGAACGAACGCGCTGTTGCGAGCTGTTTTACACAAAACTTGAATGCTGCTATTGTTTTTCAGCCTCGCTCGTGACACGCGTGACGTAATCGCCCTCCAGTCACGTGAATTTACTTATGATTGTGATCAAACAATGTTGTGACCATGTTTCTTCGGAGAAGTTAGACGGATCGTGCAGTTTCTAACAATTAGCTGCTTTTGTAAGATATAATAGAAAGCAATAAGTTTATGCATGTGGTCGCAGTGCTGTGCTCAACGGGTAAGCTAGGTCAATGAATAACAAACAGCATTGTATTTTAGTTTGGATCGACCAATACGTTAACAATAAGTAGTTGAACAGGTAGTTAATTTTGGAGCAAAGTTCAGTGATGTTTATTTGGCTATTCAACTGCAGCTACTGGTTTTGTACTACAAGACTACGCTCTTAAAACAATTTGTATTGCTTGCTTAGCATGTAAAAACAGAACCTGAAAGAAACAAAAATACTATGCCTAGCTCAAAAAAATGTACTTTTCCTGCGTGGAAATGAAGTAACGTAATAAAAGTTGTCATTACTGGTATCGATTGTGAAGGTCTGTATGATAAAGGCCTGACTTGTGGTGGTTGAATGAAGTTGCTGGTGCTAGAAGATTCAGAATCACGTTAAGTAGCAAAAGAATCTGGGACGAATTGCCATCATGTTACCAGCTGATAGAGTAATAAACAAACAACAATGTATACGGTACTAGGGACTTTAGTCCACCAAGCTTGCTATTGAACAAAAATACTAATTCGTGGTTGTAAGGGAAAGTGGGTGTGCAACGTCCAGGGCATTCATAGGGACATGAATCACATGCATGCTGTGTTGTTGAGTTTGCCTCAGTTCTTTCTTGGAATGGAGAAATGGCATAAATAATTTTCCAGATTTGTACTGCAAACCTACTTAAATTGGCCTAGGGAAAGCAGCAGTCCATTATAAACCAGTCATAAATGCAAATTGGAGGCTGGTAGCCCTACCACCAACAAAGTTGTCAGGTATTGGTGGGTAACCAAAAGATGCCTCTTACAGAATGATGGGTTAGCAAACTACACAATTTTAATCTGGTGGAACATGTGAAAGTGATAAACCTTGCTTCTGCCCCTAGACCCAGCCACCAATGAAGAAAAGTTAAGAGCAACCTAATCACTTAATATTAATTTAATTGATTGAAATGTTAATTAATAACCATTTGTTATTACTATGTTATTACTAACCATTTGTTTACAGATCTGAACATTAAGGCATTATCCACTAGTGAAATTTAACTCTAGATTGCAATATTTGTCTCAATGTCAAGGACAGCACTGACTTCATTTTTAAGAACTAGCCTATTAAAACAAAGATCTTTGGATATGTTTATTGCAGTGTCCCCTCACCTGAGTCCACACAATCAAATGAGTTTAGAGAAAGCTCTGAATAAGTTTGCAAAATCATCCAGAGATCATGGCCTCTGCATTACTCTCCCTTGAATTTTTGATCTAAAGAAGTCAGGTCTATGTTTATAAGATCAAGCGTCTGCAAGAATTCCATGTCCTAACAAATATGCTTGTACAAAAATCTTCCGACAAATTTTAGACACAAATTAACAAAATTGCTAGTCAAATAATGTGTGTAGCATTTTCTTGTGCTTTATGTCTTTGGAGATAAATTCTCATGCAATAATACTGTTGATGAGCTGAGCAGTGACCAGCATTATGCTTACAGAATTTGTATGGCTGTCATGGTTGGCTCAGTGGATGAAGATCTTCAATTTTTGGAAGTAGGGCCAATTGTCCATTCATGATGGTTAACTCTTGCCTGCCAGATTTTGCGTCTGTACGTTTCAAAAGAAACTCCTTCTGCAAATTTACAAGCAATTGCCCATTTTTGTATTAGTGTTTACTTTCCAACATGGTTTGAAACCAAAAAACAGAATCAAATAAATCATGGTGCAAAAAATTTCTTCAACTTGGTCCATCGTATACAGCAGTTTCCACACAGTGAAATTCGTTCCATTGCATCTAAGGTTGTGCAAAGAAACGCTTTTTTTGCTCATCCTGAAAATGTTCTCTTGGGCATGCTGGGAGATGATGATGAAGAAATTAGAAGATTGGCAGTTAGCAAAATTCAAGGTTTGCGAGGAAAATCATTACAACACTCAATTCCAAACGACAATTTCGGAGGAGGTTATGTTGAAAACTGTCAAAACACTGAAGATCCTGTTAGTAAAATCAACATTAGAATATTTCAAGTTCCCATCATCAATTTTAATGCACGGTCTTTTCATCAAATGGTCAATCTAAATGGAAGAGAAGTGATTTAACCACCAGCGATAAAGCACCACAGTGACTCAGAAATTGAAGTCATTCGAAAATATCCCTTAAAACTAAATCATTTATGCCATAACCAGCATGTAGAAAGGCATGTAAAACTGGTCACAGAGGCATCTTCTTAAGTGTGTGGCATTGATCGCCGTGATGGACTTATTTGGCAGAAATTAAAGTCTCGACAAATTATCAAAAAATTTCACTCAAAGCATCATTTCACTGTTTGACTGGATCTATTCTACATGATGATTGACACAGATCTGACATTATTTCTTTTTGCAGTGTACCGGTACTACTGTGTGCACTGTGCAATACCGATATCAACATGTTGACAGGCTAAGAATTTTCATTGTATGTTTACTATCTGCTCCAACTTTTCACTAAATGCTGTGTTTGCAAATAGTGTTTGGACATCATTCAGCTCTCCATGTTTATGCTAACGTGTGTTGCATTTAGTATTTTTTTGCATATTGCTTATATGATACTTGCTCTATGAAACATCCAAACAGCCCCAGGTAATGAATTAGATCAAAATTAACTGAATTAATCACTAACAATCATCTTAGAAGTCTTGCAAATGCCAAAATAGACCATATTTTAGATACAAAAGTGCATAAATTTTCTCAAAAATGTGTTTTTTGCCTGTAACTTTTTAGAAAGCATTTTAGAAGAAAAGTTTCTCTTAATGAAGATAGGAAAGTGGTGTTTCTGCATCTTTTAAGCCAAAAACCAGCTTTTTAGCTTAAGCGGTTCTCAAGTTATTGTAAAAATAGCAATTTTTCTCCTGTTCGACGGATGTGCACGACCACTAGAGGGTGCACTAACCTAAAATTGGTTTCTACATCATTTACACCATATTTGGGGACATATATAAACACCACTTTTTAAAATTCAAAATTTTTCTTTTTTCACTGCAGCTGTAGTTTGAACTTTTCTCCAGTATCATGGGGTCAGTACAGCCCCACCTGATTTACTAAGTGATGTGCAGTCAAACTAAACAGAGTTACAAAACAAATTAAGTGTGAAAAACGAGTTTGGACTGCATTGCAAGTGGTAAGATTTTGTAACTAACATGATGACGTAGTAGTTAAAGCATATGCTTTGTAGTCAGTAGACCTGAGGTTCATTTTCCCAAGTTAAATCATACCAAAAAACTTTAAAAAATGGTATTCACAGCTTCCCTGCTAGGTGCTTGCAAAAGGGACAGTGTGTAGAACAAGCCGGCATACTTGCTTGATGTGTCCTTGGGCAAGGCATTAAACAAGATGCCTCCATCTTAATATGGCAAACAGGTGGTTGTACCAAACAGTCTACCAGTCGTGGTGGCCCAGTCTGACAAAAGACATGTAAACTGATCATGAGCTCGTATGCATAAATGAATGATTGGTGATGTACTGTTGCCTCCTCTTTTCTATGTATATTCTTATGAAGCATGTGCCCTCAAGCAAATTTGCTTTTATTGTTTGCTTCCATTAAATCTTTACATTTTTGGTTTGGGTTCATATTAACCCCATGGTGCTGAGCGCAGATTGGTAATACTTTGAACACTTCAAGAATGTGAAGTAAATTGTTTGCAGGTGAATAATTTAGTCAGAATCTTCTTCAACTGTGCAAAAACCATCCAACATCATCTATCAGGGTGTAAGAATTGCTATATTTGTCCAAAACCAAAGATTAAAATGTACAGTTTTACCTACAGTAAAGGTCACATCACCTTTAGCAACAAACACTGCATGTAAGGAATGTTATTGTTCCGGAGTAAAACAATATATAAAAGAAGCAATATGAAAATGCTTGTTATTGATCTTTCGTTTGGCAGATACACCAAGCTTTATTAGAAAAAACAGTGCTCAAAGGAGTTTTTCTAAACTGATAAAATTTAAAACGCCATATTTTTTCTTGTTTTCATTACAGCGATGGTATCTTCCAACCTTTAAAGTACAGGATGTCCATAAAGTCTTCTTACAATTAATTTAAAAAAATTGCTACAAAGTAAATTGATGAGATATCGCGATAAGAGTTGTTTTATGTTAATCAGTATTTCATAAAGTTTTTATTGACACATTTAATATACTTCTAAACCTTTAATTGAAAATATTTTTTCATCATTTAATACATTTCTATATGGGCACCATTGGTTGCACGAAGCACATCAAGACTTTACTCAATTTCCTGCCATTCATTGTAGTATAGCCTCATCAATGGTTGCAATGGCATTAGAAATTCTTTGCCTAAGGTCAGTCATGTTCCGTACTTTTGTTTGATACACAATATTCTTTACGTAACCCCAAAGAAAGAAGTCCAGGGTAGTGATCTCTGGTGAACGTGGTGACCATGGAATTGGCCCATCCCTTCCAGTCCATCGGTTGAGAAAAGTTTGTAATTGAGGAACTCATGAACGTGCAGTCCCCAGTGTGGTGGTGCACCATCTTGCTGGAATATGATGGTTGGTTGAAAGCCAATCAGTTGTGGTGTGACATATTCACTCAAAAAGTCAAGACAAATATCTGCAGTAATTGATGCCTTGTGAATGAAAAAGGGTCCAATTATTTGATTGCACATAATTCCACACCAAACATTCACGTTTGGACTATCTTGCAGAAGTTCTCTAATCACATGGGGGTGTTCCGATCTCCAAATTCTTACATTGTGTTTGTTCAACTTTCCAGAGATATGAAAAGTTGCCTCACTAAAACAAACTCACTTAAGGAATGCTTCATCCTCAGAAATTCGTTGCAGCATGTTCACTGCAAATTCTTTTCGTCTTGGCATGTCGTTTATATATAAGTGTATTAAATGGTGAAAAAATATTTTTAATTAAATGTGTCAATAAAAACTTTATATAAATACTGATTAACATAAAACAACCCCTATTGCGATATCTCATCAATTTACTTTGTAACAATTTTTTTAAATTGTAAGGAGACTTTATGGACATCCTGTATATTGTCACAAGCTAATTATATTATCATCTTTTGCCTACAGCGATGTCATTATTTGTCATGTTTTGGTGCAGCCACAATACTGGCCAACCTTTGCCCAGGTTTATTTATTTTTAGCTTTTTAAAGTTTGTTAGTTGAGAAAACTGATTGTTATTTGCTTGATTTTTACTGCTCGTGCTCAGGGTTGGAATACTACCCTGGTCCCTGAGCAGTGTTTTTTTCTGATGAAGCTTGATGTATCTGCCAAACAAAAGGTTAATAGACGAGCATTTTTATATTGCTTGTTTTATTGGCAATATTATTTTACACTGGAAGAACAATAACATTTCTTACAGTGTTTACAATACTTTGTGTACAAGATATATTCATGATTATGCAGTGTTTCAAACACTGCATAATGGCCTGTAATCAGTGTCAGCAGTAAATAATTTGTTATTGATTACTTTGGATGCTTTCGTCCACTAATTGATCATATATTGAGCGTCTATTCTGATGTTGAAAGCTCATTTTGGTGATGTGATCACATTGACTGGCAGGTACTATTATTGTAATTTTTTTTCACAGTACCACAGCAGGGTTAAATAAAATAGGGAAACACGGACCTGTTTAAAATCAACTAATTGGCAAGTTCTGGTAACTGGTTCGTTGAGGCAGTGTTTCCAGTTGAGATGTATTAGCACCAAAAGTCTGGGTGGAAATTCCTGGGTAGCTGTTGCAGATTGTGGGATCAAATTTCACACAAAGTTAGTTTTGATTGCTGCTTCCTTTTGTAGGTGACGTATTGACAGATTTCCATTGAAGATAAGATCAAAATCTAGGTTTCGATTTTGGCTTTTCTATAACCCTATCTAATTTTTTTGATAGTAAAAACCGAGATTTCCTGCTGTAGCTTGGTGCTTTTATTTGACTAATCTGGAGCTAATCTCTTAATCCCATAAACTAAATACAATTGCTTAGTACTTTGGCAGCAGCAAAGTTTATTGTAGTGTTTTTATTTCAGCGTAGTTGTTATTTTCTACAAAATGTTTGACAAGTTGGTAAAAAAATTGATTGATAGCAAGGATGCGGAGATGATGATGAACGTTGTACTCGCTGGCATAATTTTGTTGGTTGTTTGTGATTGTAAAAATCGTCCAGCCTATAGTTGGCACCTATAGATTGTCCAAGCAGCTGGAAAAAATTACCAAGAATGAAAAACCACATTGGTTTTATGGACATATTGGATTTGTAAGTAAATAGTTTGTTTGAATTATATGCACTGCCACAGTGATATTTTGTTTAAAAATTTTGCAATTTGTTCTTGCAGCAGAATTTTGCAATGCTATCTGGCGACGACAAACTAAACTATTTATTTTGCCATACTCGACACTTATTATATATCAGTTTATAAAACAATTAATGGTTTTATAATGTTGTGCTATTGCAAGGGCGTTTATTTGCCCAATGAACAGCCGTCAGCTTTGTGCAGACAGAATGTATATAGAATGATATCAGTCAAAATTCTGAACAGTTACTCTACGGATGTTTGCAGCTGTGGTTTTTATCCTTGTTATGTCCTTGGCCTGTTTTAGATGTGTAATGTATGTTGTCAGCCACTTTAATTTTTAGTCCAAATATAAAGTGGAGACTTTTTTCTGTTTTTTTTTTGACTAATCTACTATCGGCTTATTGCTTTTGAAGTGTAAATTTTCGCATTTTGGGCATTAAAAAAACATTTTTTTTATTCTTGATCAACTTTTTCAAGGTCTATATTTTCCCATATCGAAAACCAGGTCGTTGACAACGGTTGAGAACCACTGGCTTATATAACAGTCAAACTTACCAGAATAACGTGAATTAAAAGAATGTTTAGCAGGAAAAAAGGTTTATAATACTTTGCAATTATCTAAAACGTGCAATTCCATTTAAAAAATATTTTCCCCGGATGAGAATCCCTCATTCATTCATGCGTATGAGCTTATGCTCGGTTTGCATGTCTTTCGTCACACTGGGCCACCACGACGGGTAGAGTGCTTGGCCCCACCATCTGTCTACCACATAAAGACGGAGGCATCCCGTTAAGTGTCTTGCCCAAGGACACAACAAGAAAGCTTGCCGGCTTGTTCTCCACATTATCCCTTATGTGCTGAGCGCCAAGCAGGGAAGCTGTGGATACCATTTTTTAAAGTCTTTTGGTATGAC
This sequence comes from Trididemnum clinides, assembly GCA_963675345.1. Lineage (NCBI taxonomy): Eukaryota > Metazoa > Chordata > Ascidiacea > Aplousobranchia > Didemnidae > Trididemnum > Trididemnum clinides. The sequence continues at coordinate 58,306,826 of OY776284.1, read as the reverse complement.
TCGACTTGTCAAATGAACCCCAGGTCTACCGACTGAAAGCGGACGCTCTAATTTATGAATCCCTGATTTATGGAGATCTTCTCTGCTACAGTCCTGGCTTATGACAGAAATCCATTTTGCCACCAAGACTAATAACAGGTTCGAAGGCAACACCGTTCTGTGCATTACCGACAAAAGGTTTTCTCATGACCATAAGATATAAGTATAATAATAATAACGATCATATGAATGAAAGAATTGATCGCAAATATCACATCTTTACCACGTTAGCAGTGGCTCTGAAAAATTAATGAGGGGCAAAGTGGCGTCATTGTTTTATGTCGTCGTTTTGAAAGTTTGTTTACAATTAAGTGAAGAGTGACGTGGAGCAATAACTTTATTATGAAGTTTATGAACCAACAAAATAAATTTTGAAAACAGAAAATAAATTGCAGCAAACTGCCGTAATCTTTAAGGATAACAAATATAAATGTGTTTATATTTGCAAAAGCTCTGCCTCAGCTTCAAATTTGGTGTTGCGCTTATTCACAGCAATCTTGATGTTCAACAAATTTGCAACCAAACAGAGCCCACTTAATAGGGTTTATTGTGAAAACTAGAAACCTGTACCCATGCTCCAAAATGCAACTCAACAGATTTGGACGAAATGCAAACGTGTCCAAAATCTAAAGGATAACTAAATGCCCGACTTGCCCTCCCTAACACCTTGGCAAATCACTTGAAGCTACGAATGATTTCACTGAAGATTGTTGCATATTTTAATTTTATGTCTCTCTGACTTTGATTAAAATATAAGATTTGTTTGGGTTAATTTGCAGGTTCAAGTTTTTAATGTATTTCATTTCTTGAATTTTTAAAAATTATAATCATAAATTAAATTGCTCAAGTTATCGCTGTTGATTTATTTATATTACTCAAAACCATTTTACGTAATTTAAGATGTAAGTATTAGGCTACATGCAACTTTAAAAAAAGTCAATCCAATTTTTTTTTAAGACATTACAACACGCTGGAAAAATTTTGCTTTTCCGCAATGTTTTTCTGATTACACCTGTAGACACCGGCCGATGCCCTATTTTGTTCAGGTTCGTTTAATGCGGATGTTAAGCTCGCATTAACATGCAAATAACAAAAGATTTATTGATACTTGCTAGAATAGAGCTGTTATGCTGGAATAAAGCTGTTACATTACGCAGCTGTTATGCTGCTTGGAGGATCAGGGTTGAGTTTGGTGCTTCCTGCATCATGAACGATTCTTCCTAATATTTGAAAAGGTGTATTGCCAAACGGGTTTCATATAACCGAAACTACTGCTTGTTCACTATATCTCTCATCAGTACATATATCAAAACTATATTACTGTGTTCAAAGTAACGAATTCGTTTCTAGTTTGGAAAATCGCCTCACGAACGGATTCTTGGTATTTCGAGAATGTCGTCACTTCATCCTACGATGATGAATTTTTGGAGAGGTCCATTCATGTCGTCTATACGTGTCTATCATCCCGATTTGATTCAGTCATTAATTAACAGTAAAGGTAGTGAGGGTTGTGGTAAATTAAACAGGTTGTGCACCAAAGAGTGAATTGCTTTAGCCGGTTTTGTATATTGATGCTCTGAATAATGACGTAGAAAAAGAAGTGCAATTTTATTAACCACCTGACTTGCTTCCGATAAAATATGGTACAACAAAAAGTTATTGTTTTCTTGGTGCACAATCTCATTGTTGAAATCTATGGCTGTTCAAATTTTGTTAAAGGAAGATCGTCTATGATTTATTGGTGGTTTTCTGGAAATTCAACGATCTTAATTTTACTTCTAAACGCACTACAATGATAAAGCTTAGGAACGAGTTACAAAACGTCAAGCTTTTTTTGGTATGAATTATATTTAGCGCCAAAAGATGAATTTGCATACCGCTTTCTTCGTCCTTGGCTTGGAGACGGTCTATTGACCAGCAAAGGAGCAAAATGGAAAAGGAATCGGCTGCTTCTTACTCCTGCATTTCATTTCAGCGTCTTAAAGCCGTGAGCCTGGTTTTTTCTGTAGAATGCTTGATAATTCAACAAGTTCAAGCTTATTGCTAGCTATTTCTTATTTGTTAATAAAAACCATTAGCTTACCGTTTGTTTTAACGCTGTTTAACGTTAATCAGTAGTCACATCAACTGCTAGCAAACTCAAAATTAGTTAAGCTCCTATGGCTTACGATCTATGAAACTAGTGTTTAAGTTTATCAGATGTCAAAGTTATCCTTGACGGAAAAAAATTTGCAGGTACATGAAGGTTTCAAATCAGACATCTCTTGTTTTGGTTGATAAATGGAAGAAGAAAACCAATCAAGTTGTCGATATCACTAATGACGTGAGCTTGATGACCCTTGACACGATGGTTCAATGCGCGATGTCGACCAAGACCGACTGCCAGCTTGTGGAGTGAGAAGTTTAGTATTTTCTTTGTGTAAGCATTAAAACCAAGAGTGTAGTGCAAAAAAGAAAGTGTGGGAATGAACACTTTGTTAAATAATATCCGAGTGTGGGACCCCCTAGAAACTGCCACTTTCAATTGCACTTTAGACCAGAGGTATTCAAGTATTTTGCCTCGCAGACCCTTTTTTTAGAAATCTATTGCTTTGCGGATCCTTGTTTTGTAAATCTACTGCTTCGCAAACCCCTTTTTGCAAACCCCAATTATATGTGACACTACTTTTGTCACCCGACTCACTTTTAATTATAATTATTAACATACAAATACAAAAGCGAATGGAGCTGTCCTCCAAAAAAAAGTCAACACCTGTATTCAGTAGTGGATATTGGGTGAGACAAATAAGGCAGCTGCCTCAGGCCTCCCTTTTTCGAGTTGTTGAGGGGCCCCCCTTTTAAAGATAGCGTGTGTAGTTTTAGGATATTTTGTGGCATTTTGAAATGTGTCCTTGTTCTTAACAACTGTGAAAGTGCAAACTAAAAGTGGCTATTTTGCCTTTGACCGCATTTTACCCTTGCAAGCTATTTTGCCGGTTAACGTTTGTGTGTCTTCAAAATTGGCTTATTTGCTGCAGTGCTCATAAGTATTGCTTTGGCGTGCTCATAGTTACTGTTTGGATAGTGATACTAACTGTGAATAAAATGGGTAGAAATTCAAATCATTGCAGGCAGGGTGCTTAAACAGAGGCAGTATACATTAAGGAGGTGATAGCAGTTTGTGGATATGAGTGGGAGTGTAAGCTGAAAGCTCTATTTTTGTCAAATCTTTTTTTGTCAATTTTAATACATTATAGAGATGGCCAATCACAAACGACTAAAAGTCACGTTTTTAATATGTCACTAAAATTGACCAATCACAAACATTCAACGGAAAATAGAGTGCAGGGGTAAAATGTCATTGACGGCAAAATAGCCACTGCCTAAATAAAAACCAAACACTAAAATTTGTTTTTTCTATTACTGTTTTGGGCTGAAGGTTTTCCAGTTCTTTTGACAGAAACTGTTGTGGCAATGTGGGTTTAACATATTTTTTAGGGTGGAACCTCATTTTACTGATGTGATCAGAACAACTTGTATTTTTAGCTGTTTGAGCAGACCAGACTTTGCCTGTGAACTGTGATAATTTATCTATGAAATCGGTCCAGCTTTCCGTTGTATCAAAACGTGAATTAATTAATTCATCTTTTTATGAGCGGTTTATTGATGTTAGTGAGATACTAGTGAAAGCAGAAATAAATTTGCTTTGAAAGAATAATCGGTCAGTTGCGTTTGTGATGCAAAATAATATTAGAGATATGCAAGCACAAAAAGTTTTTGCAAGATTTAAAAACATTAAGTTTTAGTTGTTTGGCATCTTTGTACTTGCTGTGTTCTGCTCAAGCCAATGATTCAACGGCAAATTTGCTACATCCTCATATTTAGCTTTTTAGAGGAATTTGTAAAAGGAGAATTAGTTAAGTCATTATTCGTGATTGGTATATGCCACTATCTTTGGTTATGATAGTAAAACAATAAAAGATTTTAGTGGCTTTAACGCTTTACTTGTGTGGTGACTCATCCAAACATGAAGTCTACTACAATCATATTTATCGAAAAGGTTTTGTTTATTCAGATTCATTTGTAAATTATCAGTTCAATTAAGATAGTAGTCCTTGATTTGCTGTATACCTTACCTTATACCAGACAGTTTTAGTGCATCGGTTAAATAGAGAGTATGAAAGTATAGCATCAAAACGAAGGCGAAAGGAAGAAAGTAGGAACATGGATAATGCAAAAGTATAATGGATAGATTTATTGTAATTAACAGCCCTACTTCTACTACTACTACTACAGAACTGAGAGATAAAAAGTGTATTTTCAAGCATCCAAGTTATGTGTATTGATGAAACAGAAAATGATACCAATAACCCTATGTAACCAAATGTCAGTGAGTTCAAAGATAATAATGTAGAGGATATTGTTATTGGTTGCTGACCTGTCCTCAGCAAAAAACAGGCAACAACCATTGTAACTAAACTTCCTGTTTTTTTTCAATAGACCTAATGCAATTAACCAGCGCCAGCATTTAAAATTTTAGATAACTTCTATCTCAACGCATTACGATTAAATTCAATGGTTTTTTTAAGCATAACGTTTATAAGCATGTGAAGACTCATATTTTTAGGAAGTTTAAGCTTTGTCTAGCAGTACACTAGCTAAGCATATTGTCAGCTCTTATTTCACGATGTTTTGACAAAAAAAAATGGCCTATGTTGCTGCATAACATCTAAATATTCTGCACAATTCTGTTTTGTGGAGTGTTTCATGACAATTAAAGTCACAGCAAGTTTTTAAGGCACTTGTGTTGCAGCAAACCATTTGAATATTTCCTACAATTGTGCTATTATTGTAATGCTTTGGATAGCGAATTACTTCAATTTTTTTTAAAGGATGATTAACTGTATGAAATGCGGTAACTAGTCACTGCAAAAAAGCGTTTCAATATTTCTAACGTAGCCTATGGCTTTGATTATGAATATATTCTAATGTATTTTCATCAATTCTTTTGCAACAATCTATAGCCTACCCAGTATCGTTGTTTGATTGCAATTATTTATAGCAACATCAATTTTTAGGGGCCCCTTATTAAATTTTTGCCTCAGGCCCCCAATTTTGAATATCCACCACTGCCTGTATTACTGCCGCGATTGTGTCACTCGCGGTCCGATTCATCGTCAGGCTAGAGTTGCTTCTCATAATTTCACTGAAGTGAATTTCCGGGACTTTTTGCTAACCGGGACAAATATTGATTGATTGGCTGACCGGGAACGGAAGCCACGGAATCCCAGGGGTCCGCGGACCCCAGTTTGGGAACCTCTGCTTTAGACTATGATGCCACAACAGCAATTACTAAATCAAGTTGCGTCGCCGAGATATAACTTGTCAAGAGCTTCAAGATTTTTTTGCATTTTCCCGACTTCTGTAGCTCTAATATTGTATACGTGCGAATAAAAAAAGTGAAAACTGGGATTGACCCCCCACACCCTGATGGATTTCAAAATTTTTATCTTTAAAACAAAACAATCACTGTCAAAAGTTAATCTTAGAAAAGTGGTTTCAACGTAGTTTTTTGACCAAGATGAGCGAAACTGTTGCTTTCGAAAAATTGATTCCCTCCAAACAAAATTCTTCTTTCAGCCTTTCTCCCTACATGAAATATGAAGTGTTACTTCCATAATTTGGTGTTTGCTCCATTGAAAAAAATACTGTTAATTATGGTAAACTTACGGGTAAGTTCTCATTGCGTAGTTAATTCATTAATAAAAAACAAATGATGGCAGTGATTTTCTGGAACAAAGCATCGAACAACGATTGGTGTCAGCTTTGAGCTTTTGCTATAGCTAAAACTACATCGTCATTTCAATACTGTATGCTCATCATTAAGCTACATTACATCTTGTGGCACGCGGCTGGATTTTCTGTGCCTTTTTGCCGTGATATGAATAAACCTAATGACTAGATCCCAGATGTCATAAACAAGCGTGGCATTTTTTTGTTTGGGTGAAACTGCTGATCAGCAAATGCATAGACGAAGTGGTTGTTTATACAGTTAAAAGGTTAAAGGGAAGGCTGAAAAATACTGTTCTGTACTTCCCTTGTTACTCAATAAATGATAAATTACAAAAAAAAGTAGATTTTCTCAATTTTTTGTTGAGAAATTGCCCAATTTTGCTCACCTTTATTCACCAAGAATTTTTAATTTACTTTCTTCTGCAACAATTTAAACCATTTTTTGAAAGATGACTTCTGTTAAAATCCATCACTTTCTATTAAAACCATCTTTCTTTATCACTGCTGCACTTCTTTATGGCAGTGAGGACATAACATTGGCCTTTGATAGTTTAAATATTTGCTGTGTAGGGATTTGATCCTGAAAGATTTACGAAGGAAAACAGTGCCAAAAGAAGCCCTCTTGCTTACATACCGTTCGCAGTTGGATCGAGGTAAGCTGGGAAGTGTTACTTATTTTCAAATGTTTACTGCACCTTGTTTACTGAACTAGTGACTCAAGTGTTTCCGTTTTATAAAATACGTCATACCTAGTAACTAGTAGTAGAGTAAACTGCGTAGTAGGTCTATTCACACTTCATTAAAAATGTACTGTAAACTGCAAACTATAGGTTTACTTTTTATAAAGAAAACTCTTGCAGTTGTAATCATGAAAATAATGATAAAAAGTAGTCAGATAAAAACTCTTTATCACTTTGTTTAGTTTCATTATGCTGTAGAAACATTTAATCAAATTTTATGATTTTAGGAACTGCATCGGCCAAAATTTTGCGATGAACGAAATGAAGGTTGCCTTGTCACAAGTCGTTAGAAATTTCCGAATATATTTGGATGAAGAGACGCCGGAATCCAAGATGCAAGTTCGGTTGATTTTACAATCTCAAGATGGAATTCACGTTAAATTCCAATCAATAAAAGATTGACTGGTGGTTGAACAAGTACTTAGTAGCATAATTACCGAAATGTGTTTTATGATGTAAAGCTTTTTGGTAAAAATGAGTAAACTGCTATGCAACAGTTGACTTTCGTAACAAAATTAATTAATTGCTTTAGTTTTTCATGCACATTTAATTAAAGAAGGTTTATTTAGGTTAAAACTAGCTATTGCGCCAAGCTCTTTTGTTGCAGGACCTGTGTTAAGTTTTACAGTGTACGAAACTTTCTTGCACTTCGCCTTCAGTGGCCTTAGTTTTATTCTTCACTTCATTATTAACAATCATTGATATTCTCTGTGAAAAGTGCATTACTTTGAAAGCTCGTTTCGGGGAAAGCTTGCGACCATTTGAATTTATTTTCGCTTTTAAATTTACCTCAACTACTTTATATTTTTCTGTTAATCTTTGTTTATCGATTTTGCTCAAAAATAAATTGCATTGGTATTTTTTGTGTGATGTAATGCCTGGAATGGCCGGAGCGGTTAAGGCGCCCACTTGTGGTAGGTCATGCTCGACACCAGTGCTGGGCACAGCACAGAAGTAAAGGGCTGTGCGATGATGCTAATATATGTGAGGTTTGGTGTAAAGTTATTTTCCAAACAGATGGTTTTTATTTTAATTTGAACAAAAACGACTCCGCCTAAACAAGTTTTGATAGCGGTTTTGTTTCCAGAAAGTTTTGTGTTTAGAAAAATAATCTCCAAGAAATAAAGATCTTCACCTTTAAACCAACAAATAATACAAAGTTTGTTTCTGGATGCCATTAGTGCAATAATTGTGAAATGCGGCCTGTAATAGTCTAAAAATGCCGCATCCCTCTGCTACAGCTCAAAACCAATGCCCACTTTTAAACCAACGACCATTTTTATATCATCTAACATTTTTTTCCAAATTCGTTTGATTTTTTGATTTGTTAACATACAACAGTGACACTGCAAAAATAGCATCGCTTTTATTTTGGTCAACTTTAAATTTAACCAGGGTGGCGCAAAGACGGGACCAAGAAAAAGTCGGAAAACTGAAAACCACTGGTACACTTGTAACTCCTGCAATAAGTTAAAGTGTCACTTGTAGATGCATTCCATGTTTCAACTAACGTTAAGTTCAGAAAATTTACCAAGCTACATTAAATTGGTTCCAGAAAATTCAAAAATTAGTGCATTTTCTATCTTTAGCGCGTCCGAAGTAAGATAAACAAAAACTAAGAGAAAAACTTGTTTTACTTTGACTTGGCCAAACTGAATTTTACAAATCAAAACAACTAAATTGTAAATTTATAATGCAGGGACATTTTTCAAAATAAGCTGACTTGAAATGATGCCAAATCTTGCGTGCCAGTGGTAACCACTTTCACAGTTATAGCCTACGCAATTTCGAATGAATGATCTGACGTGCACTTGGGACAGAACTGTAAGAAGACAATCTTTGTTGTAGTGGTTGCGATGAACTTAATCTAAAAAATGCGGGCTGCTTGCGGCTTGGCAGAGAGAAACCAACATTTGTAATATTTAAACCAAAACGCCTTCGATTCTTCGTCGACTTTTGACAATTTGAGGGCCCTCGACCTCCTCTAGTCACGCCTATGGGAAAATGATGACTTTAACAAGCAAAAGTTTCTCTGCTTTTAGCTGCGTGGTCATTTCGCGTCTCCAAAATTTTACGTTTCACTTTATTTCAGAATATTTGGCCGAAAAATGCAATAACAAGATTGAGAAAATATTGAATGAAAACTGAAGAAACGATAAATAAAGCTGTGTTCTTGGATTTGTTTATATTTTGTTAAGATAAAATGCATAGAACATATTAAGAACTCCTTCGGAGCGGAGAATCCTGAAAGCGTGGTGTGTTTCTACCGCAACTAGGGCAACAATATCATCATAAAGTGCCTTTCTCGATTGCGCAACAACGCAGTGCTCGTGCGGTACTGAACTCACAATCGCGAGTCAGCGCTTCATTGTACTGACAAACTGCACTTCGATGGCCTATTATTTATTTGTTCGAGAGTCAGCGCTTCATTGTACTGACAAACTGCACTTCGATGGCCTGTTATTTATTTGTTCGAGAAAACAGCGCGTACTACTTGCGCGGCTAAAATTTGTTCATGCCTAGGAGTAAACGGTCTGGTCGCCAGTTGTAATTAAACCAAGTGACCGTAACTGGTGAAAGGTAATGGGGAAAATGGCTGAATGTTTAAAATCGTGATCAGGCTTGGAGATTGCTGCCCGCAGGTTTTCCTACTTTTGAAAAATATCTTCACGTTATTGGTAACTTCCCCTGCTTGGCTACAGCATAGGAACCAAATATACAGTACAGTCTGATATCCTTCAAGCAAAACTTGGTTTTGTTTCCACCTATGCCATCTAATGTACGCCTTCGCGTCGGTTGGTTCAATTAGCTGGTATGCCTAAAAATCTGTTACGAGCGAGAAAAGTCACTTGTTTTTACGGTTTCTTTTTGTTAGAGCGATTTTGAATGGTCAAGAACTGCCTGTCCTCATTGTTGAAATTTTGGTTCTTAGAGCCTTTTGACATTGCTCAACAGTTGTTTTCAAATAAGCTGCTGCACATGTAGACATGGGCGGCTTGTAGCTGAAATTAATGGGGGCTGCTTCAGAAAATCACCCTGTAAGCCTAGTTTTTGTCACCATCTGTCACCTTTACACACACACGCACGCACGCACACACACACACAGCTCGCCAGTTGTCCACCAAAAAGAAACCCTTATTACACCAGCACACAAGGGTCGGTACTGCATGAGCGACAGTTCTCTTTCTACAGCTGCATTGCAATCTACTGCTAATTTCAAACACAATATCACAGGAGCTTTGAAGCAAAAAGATTTTTATATCTTTTTCATAAACTTTGGATGGTTGTTGAGATTAACCTTATGTATTATATAACGTAACTATAAGTTTAAAAAAAATAAAGAAAAAAAAGGTTAATTATTTATATCGAATGTCATCGATAAGATGGAGTGGGGACTGGAGGTGCTGCAGTTCCACAGTACCATACACGACCCGCCCCTGCACGCAGAGAAAAAAAAGCACGTCCATGCAATAGACAAACACTTGCAGAAATGAATAAATTAGCTGTATAAGATCGGTTAAACTTGAAATTAGAAACGTTGATGCCTAAAGATCTGTTTACGAGCGAGAAACGTCACTTGCTTTTTTTACTCTTTCTTTTTGTTAGGACCATTTTGACTAGTCAAGAACGGTAACCAGATATAGACCTTCTGCAGTTCAAAATGAGCACGAGAAAAATACAGCTCAATAAATGGTTACTTAGAAGGTAGGTTACGGTTTCGACCAATCTTCTTAAATGTTAAATTTAGATCAAGACGGTGATCTGCTTTACTGATCCGCTGAGATTTTCTAAAAGACAGTTCTGCGCTACCAATACTTAGTTAAGTTTTAACATAATTTGAACATCATAGTTATCAGGTCGCGGTGGTGAGTCATTTGTTATACAATTTACTAACCGCCTCCGCCGGCATTGCCGTAGGGCTACCAGTCAGTTTAGCGGTTCCGTTCAATAAGTTCGTGACCCGATCATGAAAAAGTGGACCAGGTTAAATGAACGATATCTAAATATTTCATTGTTAATTGTAGGTTCATAAGGTTTTACTTAATAAGCACTTCAGCAAAACTTTATAAAGAAAGATATAATTTCTCAAAATGACGCAAGAGACCAGTGATGCAATTTGAGCCAATTGCAGACAGTGACATTGTTTCGATCTATCAGGTCTCTTCCGTGCAGTTGATGACCGACAAGTAGCTAAAAGCTTTAAATAAAGCATAGCTTGGACCGTCACAGTTGTGGGACCTACACTAGGTCCACTGTGGTGGTTGGTCTGTCAATACTCTGCGAAGCCATATCACTCGTAAATGAGTGGCGGTTGTCGTAAGTGCACCAAGTTCAACAACTATTAAAACAGTCCAACAACTGCTGTAACTGCTGTCTTCTCCAGGAATGAATGCTATTTGAAAATGTTCGTCACATCTATTTTCTGCAGTCTAGCAACTGTCCTCTTCAGGACGATGCTCGCAAGAGCCGGATAGCCTTGAAGAAAGCAAATGAATGAGACTTCGGGCCGTTACCTCATCCACCCTACTACCCCAATCTTGTACCATCAGCTTATCATCTTTTCCCTCATATAAAATACCAACTCCAAAGTCACAAGCTTAAAAACGACAATGAGGCAAAACATGCCGTAATAAAAGGTTCTGGAGGAGTTTCAAACGGACTTCTTCAAAGAGCGTCTGGAAGTTTTGAGGAAACGATCAGTTTTGAATGCAAATTATGTAAAGAAACAAAGTGTATCATTGGTTAAGCTTCATGGTTGAGCAACAAACTTATTGAAGGCCCCTCGATTGTGCTGAAGACCGTAAGCAATAAATTACTACTAGTGGGAACATCGCCCCGAAGGCGCTTAAACCCGATTTTAGAACAATTGCTTTTAATTAAAAGAGTTCTCAAAAACTCTCTATCATTTCACAAATTCTGTCCGTTTCTTCAAATAAGTGCAGGAGAACAAACACGATGTTGGAAATGGGTGCCGTAACGACTTTTGTTTTACGAAAGCAAAAATCAGTTACTTGATGGTACGCATATTTTACCACTTATGGTAAAACCTACCCACGTGAAAATAATAAAGCGTGAAGAAACAAAGAAATCATCTGGATAAATGTTTCCCAAGTCCTGATTTCCCTGTTTCTTCTTGCGTTTTGCGGCTCCCTTTCGAGAAAATTGTTAGTGTTAAATATTGGGACCGCTACTAACTACTATGTATTTCGTAATTGCATGCCCATCTGTACAATTTAACGCCTCTGGCAGGGCACATGCTTCTGGGTCGTGGCATAAACGCAGCCATGCAAAGAGCAAACTAACTCGAAATGAAGTACTTAGGGCTAAGTTAGTACAATAGCAGAGCCCCATCAGTAACGCCGAGGTTAAGAATGTTAAATTAGTCGGCTGTGCTGGCTTCACATAACTGCAACAGAAATTGTTTCAACAAGTAGATGATAATGTAGCTGAACAATAAGATTTTGTTGCAAAAAATAAAGCAGTACCATTTTTGTGTCTCATCTGTTTGTAGGGGGTCAACAATGCTTCGTTTGGAACAGGCTACTTTTTGAAATTTTTAAAGACTTTACTACAAGTTGAATCTATTTGATAAGTTTGATAGGCAATGCCAAAGAACCATGCTTTTGAAAAAAATATATCTCAGGACTTAGTTATTCTTGAAATTTCAACTGTGTTGAGCCCGGCCAACAAAATTTTGATTGCTTTTGACTTAGAAACATCATTTTGTCATGAATCTGTTTGAAAATTTTGAAAAATAATCAACATTATCCTTGTATTGCTTTTTGCCGCAGAAACCGCCAAACAAAGAAGATCTAAGTAAATTGACTTTTTAAGGGCACGAAGTTGTTAGTGCCCGGCTACTTTCGTCTACGTCGCCGTAAAATTAGTCTTCAAGAGACAACAAGTAAACGGGATGACTTTCATGATTTATTTGTGTTCTAGACTTCAGACGTATTGCGATACTGCTAGTCCTGTTTTTATTTAGATTGCAGTTTAACACTAGAAGCCCTGAATTATTTTTCTACCTATAAGGACGGATGCGGTCATTTTTGACCGGTTATCTGTAAATTGGTTTTAATAGGTTCTCTCTTTCACTAATTTCGATATATACTGTGTGAAAATCACAAAGAAATTATTCATGCGTATTTGACATTTTTATGATTAATTTTTTGACATTTTTATGATTATAATTAATTAAATAGAAATACAAGGTATACAAATTTATTGACACTCAATCATCACAATTTTTGCATTTTACAATTGTTACTTTTTCGGATGTGTGTTTGCCACAGCATACTTTCCCAGAGTTTTGGCAAAAAGAGCTAGATTTATTTATACATGCTACAAACTGGCACTCTTTTCTTTTCCGAGCTTGGTGTGCTAAACCACTGGTTCTCGGCCATGCAATGCTGACTATGTGATCCACTGCTGGAGAAGGAGGTATTGACCCCACTCCATCTTTTGGTTTGCAAAGTTCTTCTATAAGCTCAAGCATAAACTATCTTCTTGATAATTTCAATTTCGTTGCAAGGCAGTAAATAATGTAAGCATTTATGCAAGCACAGTCCAGAATATTAAAAAATACAGCCACAGGCCATCTTCTAGTGGAACTCTTGCCGGTATGGTATCGAGCCATCTGGTCCAGTACATCCACGCCCACCTTGGACTTGTTGTAATACTGTATTGTCTCTGGCAGTTTTTTCTTGTTGCATTGATCAATATTAACGTTTCTGTGCATTGAACTCAGAATGCAAACAATTTTCTTTTTCTTTGCTTTGTATATTGTCAAGCTGCAACCGGAGGGCGAAGAAAATATTTCAGAAACATATAATTCCTTGTCTTTCATTATCAGCTCAGTGCTTGGCACTTCTCGTCGTTGTTTTCGTATAGTGTCAAGGATTGTTGGTTTTTCTGCTTAAGTTCTTCCGCTAGCTTTAGGCTGGTAAAGTAGTTGTTGGTGGTGACATTGTAGCCCTTTTTATAATAAGGTTGCAAAAGGGTCAAGCACACATCACCTGGAAGGTCGCTACATCTGCTTCGGCTAGGATCTTTTTCTAAATATGGTTTGCCATTGCACAAGTACAGTCATACCTCATTTTACGAACTCCCGCTTTACGAAACCTCGGAATTACGAAATAGATTTTTAGAAGTAACAGCTTCAACAAAGAACCAACAAATTTTGTAATTTATCAAACAACTGAAGTATTATATTAATTACGATCGTTGTGCAATATTTTCTGCGGTCTTGTCTCACTGTCGTAAAGTTCGTAAAGGTGAGGTATGACTGAATTAGTTCGTAAAGGTGAGGTATGACTGTATTTTGATTGAGCATCAGCCAAAAGCCAGAACTTAATTCCAAATTTGTCCGGCTTGTTAGCCATATATTGTGTAAAAGGACACCTGGCTTTGCATGGGAAAAGTTGTTCATTAATAGTCAAATCGAAGTTTGGTACATAGCATTTCTTACAACTTTCTATGAAGCAATTCCACACCTCGGAAATCAAGCAAAATTTGTCAGTTTCTCTCCTTTGCCTCCGACTAAAAAAGTCATCAAACCTCAAATGTTTCATGATTTCCTGGTACCTATCACGGCTCATTGTATTTCGAAAGATTAGTTGTCCTCATTCCTTGCTCCAAAGTTGCTTTACTGGCGTATTCTTCCCGACCAACACTCCTCGAGCAAGTTGAAGACCTATAAAACTTTCCAGCTCATCAACATGTAAATCAAAATCGTCATTATCTTTCTTTCCGTGGTTGATAGTGTGTTTCTGAATACACCTGAGCATATGTTCATCTATAAATAAATGAAAAGCACTGTAAGGGCTACCGTTTTCTACAGATCTGTGACAATAAGACGTTGGGCCAGGACGTTCCGAAAACACATTGGAGGAAGTTCTTCTTCCCAGACCTGGAGCACCTGTTATGTTTTTCCACACAGTTCCGTTTCGTGCGTTCACCTGTCCGGCAGTATTTTGAGATACTGATTGATCACTTTCAGAAAGAAAATCTATAGAAACAGCAGCAGAGCTTTGTTCGTCTTCACCGCTGTCGGTATCACTGTCACAACTTTCGACACCAGCACAACAATTAGGAACAAGTTCTTTATCTTGCAATTCAGTTTCTTCATTCTCATCACAGGAGTCATCAAGCTGATCAGTTTGTAACCGCTGAAGTACTTGCTGGACAGTATAATTGTTGCCACGATTCATGATTAGAAAATCCAGTTTGTCAAAAACGATGAAAAAACTCGTAACAAAATTCCTATACCTAAGACATTATTTATACAATATGCATTTCTTTAAATCTGTGAGACAAACTTGAGAGATTTTATGAGGTTGTCAATATGCTGTAATAAACTATCTATGTTATCTGCACACACCACTGATGAACTCTACGCTACTAAGAAAGACAATAGAACTTTCAATGACCAGCCATTATTCGAGACAGCAAATAAAATTCAACCTTACTTCGATGAAGCCAGTAGAAATACTAATTATTTTAGTTACTGCTTATCAGTTATCCCTTGCAGCAGTGGTCAATCGTATCTTATAGTCACGTGAGGCATTGCTTGTAGAAAAACAAACTTTTCTCACCCTTCTATAATGCTTTAAGTCATCAGCTCAAAGACAAATTATAACCGTTTTAAGAACCGGTCATTTTTGACCGGTTCGGGCTTATAGGTAGAAGTGCAAAATGCTCCATTTACAAAAGCTATAAAAGAAAAATTGTTTGATTTACCAAAACATCATCCAAAGTTAGGAAAAGTCAGGGAGTATGAAAAATCAAATAGCAAAATTGCCAGAAATACGAAGCGTCAAAATTTAAAACCGGTCAAAAATGACCGGTCCGGGCTTCTAGTGTTAAGTAAACCTGACTCTCAATTTTTATTCCTTAGTGGTTACACTCGCTGGCGGTGAAAATTTTAAATTGCTGCACGTGGAACAGCGCATTTTTCCGGAGTTAAAATGAATAATCCACCACTGTTAGGGTAGATCAGCACCGAAAATGATTCCATTGGTACGAGCTGTTGATGTTTGATATGATATCTCTGGATTTTAATTTTGCTGCTTGTGGCTACGTGCGTGCAGAGGTCTGGTGATGCCCGGGGCCAACTGCTTGATTGTATGCCCCCTCCCAAGCTATCAAGTACTCAAGAATGTGACAAAGACAGACATTTGAAATACGTAAAAGCTAGTGTTGAGAAAAAAGTTTCGAAAAATTAAACCAAAATATTTCAAAGAGTATTTTTGTTTTCATTGTTAATTAAAAGCTAAGACATACGTTTGTAAGAAAAATTTATTTGGTGAAGGGTATGCATTGAGGAACAAGACATTGCGTTTATGCATGCAAATAATTATCAAATAGGGCCATCAAAATGAATTATTATGTATATATATAAATAACTTAGTGAGGCATAACGGGAGATAGAGTTGTCTATTTTTTTCTATTAGAAATGGTATCTAAAATTGTACAAACTGCAACCAAGTAGTTTGATGAAATACTGGCATGCTGCCCTTAATATTTTTGTGAGCAATACAATAAAAATGCTTTAAGGGCATTGTTTAGTGAAAGCAGTTGTAGAAGTACCTGTTTTTATTAAACTAGAACATCTGATGACGCAAACAAATCAATTGGACGCTTACACTTTACGATTTTTCTTTCCCATGATCTCTCACAGCTTGCAATTGAAAATCCGATGGTGAGAAGTAACCTATATGCAATACATGAAATTGGGAAGACATTCCATTAGAGGGAACTGCATTTCCTTTAGCTCGTAGGAGCATAACATAGCCAATAATGTCATCGTACAACTGAATGGCTGTTACATCTTTGTCATAATAATTTGCAAAGTCCAAACAATCCTTTCTTAATTTTTCTCTTTCTTGTTCATGCCAATTGTCAATTGAACTTAAATTCAGGATAAATTAATCCTAGAAAGACCAAGAAATATGTACTGCATTGGAGACCAAGTGGGCCTGCTACGCCCGATCACCTTTTTGTATTTATGAGCTTTTATAAATGCAAAATATGTAGCAATATCAATGCTAGTAATGCATCTGTGATAAATAAGGTTTATTTAAACAACTTCAACAAACTGTGTAAATATACAGGGTGTCCAAAAAGTTTCGCCCGATTTTATATTACTAGCAATTGTAAGTTTTTAATAAATTTTATTGTATGATGAATGAGAACTACAAGCACAATAACAACAGTATGTAAATCAAACATGAAACAATAATCAAAAGGAAAGAGGTAAGGTCACAACAATGTTTAAACAGGTCATTCAGACAGTTCAAATTGTTTCCCGTTGTGTTCAATACAGGGAACCAATGGTGCAGCACCGATACAAACTTTTGGGCATAGTTCCACATCAATTGTGGCAATTTTGTCAGGAATAACTCGGCGATTGTCAGGAATAGTTTGTGGTTTCTATTTGTACACCATGTCTTTAAAAACACCCCTTAAAAAAAGTTTTAAATTCATATAAAACTTACAATTGTCATTAATATAAAATCGGGCGAAACATTTTGGACACCCTGTATATTCCCATGAAAACAAAATTTGATAGTATCTCTATTTACAGCTTCAAATTCAAACATCCTTGAAAAACACATGAAATGTAAAAGAACTTGCAGACATTGAAACATGTGAACACATTCTAGTAGGAAGCAAGACAAAAAACGCTACAAAGTGCGATTATTGTTTACAATTTTTGCTTACTATGACACTGCGTTCCCCACAAATACTCATTTGGCAATCATATCAGTACATCTTGGATTTCCAGTCTTGTTTAGAACCGGGCCTAAGAGGCCCGCTTGGTAAACAATGATACATTATTATTTATTTATTTAACAGACCCGTTAACTTTCAGCAAAGTCAACTTTAGTCCAGCATAAATCACACTAGAATAGCTCA
The DNA here is from genome assembly GCA_963675345.1 of Trididemnum clinides. Taxonomy (NCBI): domain Eukaryota; kingdom Metazoa; phylum Chordata; class Ascidiacea; order Aplousobranchia; family Didemnidae; genus Trididemnum; species Trididemnum clinides. The sequence goes on along the minus strand of OY776284.1, from coordinate 58,289,358 downwards.
ACGAGAGCAAACAAACGCAGAGCATAAACAACAAACACTGAATTTCATTGTGGCAAAAAAATATTTCAAGTATTTTTTTTAATTATTGTTTGATATTTTTGTAAAGAGTGCACAAATAAAGTCGAGGTGTTTGAGCGCTTTTATTCAATTATTTGTTAAATAATAAGTTAACCTTTTTTCTAGCCGGGCTTCATAGGTCCGATGGTCTTTTTAGGGTTAAAATCGATATGTGGGGTTTGTAGGCAAATACTGCGGTGCACAATTTCGGTTTTTTATCTGTTCACAATCTCTACCTTTACTGCATTTATTTCTTATTGTGCTGTGAGTCCACTTTCTTGCGCTGTTTCTCCTGGCATTATTTTTTTTCTTCTTGGTCGTGCAATTGGTATGTCCCATTTTCGCAATATTCATTTGCTGAATGTACTGCATTATGCATAATTTTTTCACTTTTCAAATTCTACATTTGAATAAGGCTTTTTGGCCACAAAATGCCTCATGGAACCCCATTTTCGGATCCTGCAGACGCTTTGAAACTATGTCCACTGATTTTTAAATTGGATACCAGAAATTTATTAACGATATAAAAGGAAATTGTTGAATAGAGTGTAAAAGTACTTCTGCATTGGACTTGATATCCCTAAAATAATCTCCTTCAGCAAGTGGTCAAGGCTTGCAATAACTTTGTCAAGTTCTTTGTACATTACTTCCACAGCATCATATCTGACTCCATTTTATTTGACATTGTCTTTTTACTGTCCGGAAGATATATGATTTTAACAATTCCCAAGGAGAGGTAGATAAAGAAAAAAAAATGAAACAGTTTCTCCAGAAGTCAAAAAAAAATGTCAAAACAACAAAATGTACACCACTTGCATGGACACAGACTAAATGAAGGCTATGGTTCTCACAATTCACAAACACAGCTTTTAGATTGACTTGCCGAGTTTTTTGTTGAACGCCTCCTCTCACTCCAGCCATCACTGCTGCGTTATCGTATGTTTGCCATGGCAATCAATGAGGGAAATTTTATTTTGCTCCAATTTCTGTAGAATTTTATTTACCAAGCTGCCTGCATCTTTTTTGTCGACTCGAAAAAATCCCAGAAATACCTCCTTTGTTTCGACTTTTCTATTTTCATCAACGTGTACATAACGCAAAATTTCTGAAACTTGTTCTTAGTGGCCAATATCTGGAATTGAATCTAACATTATTGTAAAATATTTTGCATCCTTAATTTCAGAAATTTTTTTTCGATAGTTTTACCAAGATCGATTATTTCATTCTGACTTCTGTTAGAAAAGTAGGTAACACTTTTTGGTTTCTCTTTGGTACTTTGCAAGTGTTCAGCTAAGATTACATCATACTCAGCCAAAAGTCTGATTACTGCTAAAAAAAGTTCCCACATTTTCATTATCAACGATTGTCTCCTCAGGCTCTTATAAACCAGATATTCTTTCTCCTCAATGTCCACGTAAGGCCAGATTCTGTTTTGCTAAATATGAAATAGCCTCAACAATTCGTCCAGTTATAGCTTTCCATTTCTGCTTTTCACCAAAAACTTGTTTTTGAAGTTGAGCATCTATCGTAGCTGAACGCTGAAGTTGAACTACAAGGTTCAAGTATTCCCTTATACAAACCCTATGAGAAGAGCTTGTTTCGTGATCTTTTGTTCGTGGATTTAACTTTCTCCAAGTGAAGAAATCTTTTTTCTGGCTAAAATTTGAAGAGAAGTGCTCTTTTGAAAATAAGAAACATGCAAAGCAATAACAAGCTTGTCGATATGAAAAGTACAACAAACATTTTCTCGCCACAATTTCTCCATTTGTAGAAACTTTTCAAACCACTGCTGGGATAAAGATCTCCTATCTTTTGCAGCAAATGGACAACTTTATTTCAATATCTTTCTGGCCCATGATGTATTACTGTTGTCGTCAAGTTATCTGAAACTGGTTTCTTCAAGTATCCCAAATCGTTTCTTTGCAAAAAAGTCCTGAAATCTCCTTTTTCTTCTCCACTGATATTTTCCACTAGAACTCTAACCTTGCCTTCACAAATGTTGTCTTTTAGAAAAATGCTAGCCTGACAGAATTGTTAAACAACCACTATATTCTTTTAACTTATAGAAGTGCAAGCCATCTAGCCTTAGGATTGCAATTTGCAAATCCATAAAAATAAGTGGCCGTTACAAGGTGTTAGCAAGCTTGTGCTAGACTACGGTACCAAGAATTTCTCCGTCACTCCAACAAAACAAGTTTAGACTGAACTGGGCTGGATATCTGTTGCCTTCAGTGAAGCTTAGCTTGAGTAGAATATGTTAAACGTATGGCGAGCAAACTCGACTGACTTGTAACAATTACCATTGTTTACAAACTATGGCCAGTTTAACTGTTCTGAAAATTACCGAAACTGTAGTTTTCCACATCACGCACTGAGATAAATAAGTGACGCAGCCTCCAATTCAACAAAATTATTTCTTAAAATTCATATCTGTCAGCATATAGATACTTTTTAGTGGAAACGTCAAGTATCTGAGCAGCTAACACTTGCGTGACACCCCTGGTTCTCACAGGCAGCTTCCCAGCTTGCAAAACACAGGCTGCTTCGGGCCCAATCGTTACAGGAAGCAAAGGCAATTGACTTCACTTCATTTCCTTCGCGTGGAACCAATAAACAAAAAAAGCTTTTCTCGTGCAAAAATTGCGGTGTAGTTACGACCTTAGAAAGAACCAGAATCACAGAAAAATAAAAAGCATCTATGCGTTGTAAATCAAGGTAACTATATGTTTGGTTTTTGTACAGCACATAGCAAATTAATTGAAATTTTGAAAATAATAATTCCAGTACAAAATATAATCACACCATGCCCCCAAGCAAGATCTTATCAAATCCATGCAGCATGTGTTGGTAGACTTACGATACGAAAAAACACATATTTTCAACAAGTTCATAAAATGTAATTTTTGTAATTTCACTCTTTTGATGCCCCCTACCTTGGATCCCCGCCCCCCTCTGCACGCCACTGTACGTCCTTAAAGCATTTGAGACTTATTACGCTTCTTTTGATCAAGACAGAGTAAGCTCAGTTTCATATTTCACCCTCCTCACCTCCTACATTGCTAAGCGCCAAGCAGGAAATCTGTCGACAACATTTTTAAAGCCTTTGGTATGACTTGACCAGTGATTCAAACTCATGTCTACCGAATGATTCACCTCCGCAGAGACGTAGCAGCCGCCCCCCAAACCCCCCAATTGGGGGGGGGGCCCAGGCCAACTTTGGGGGGGCCCAAGTTAGTCTGAAATTGCTTTTTGGCTACGTGACTATTTTCAGTTCAGCAGACTTGTTTACAACCGATTTAAACTGTAGGAAGAAATTGGCTTGTGACATCATAAGTGAATGCAACGTCATTTTATCTCGCAGAATCTAGAATATTTCGATTGATTTTCTGGTAGAATCTTGAATATTCGATTGACGTAACAATGCCGTTGTTACGCAACAATCATAGAATGGTCTGGAATTCTGTTTGGCTATAAATACCGGGACAATATATATACACTGCAGAGTGCAGATAAAGTATTTTATTGACATTGCATAGAATGAAACGTTCAAAAAGTGGTGCTCAAAAGAGAAAAGAAGCAGCCACTGCTCGAGATGCTGTAGCGAAATTGCCCAAGATGACAGATTTTTTCAAGATTACTGAGCAGAGTAGACCTGGCACTAGTACAGAGAGGGATGAAGAAAACTATAGCGTACAAGAAAAAGAAGACTATTGTAGTATCTTCCGTTGCACCTGACCTTAACTTAGGTCTTATCGAAAGCACTATAATCGTTGATGCTATATACAATTTATATACAAGCTTTCCATTTCACTCACAAACGTAAACTGAACAACAAGTTTCACACGCGAGAAAAAACTTATTTATCACTACCATTATTCATCATCATTCAGTCCCAGGGGATGTGACTCACGTTACTAAACAAATATTTTGGTTCTAACTGCGAATACAAAATTGCTACGAAATAATGTCAAATTTAGCTTATACATTACAATGTTGTTCTATTGAATCAATACACTACAACTATGACGATCAGCATCAAAGTGATTGTGAATTTCCAGAAAATGTAAGTTGTGATTTACCTGCCAATACGCAACCTTCAATATCAAAAATAACTGAATCTCAATTTACCCCTATCCCTGATGACCCATGTAAATGGCCTGAAAGTATTTCTGATGCTCAACGATGTGATATAGTAAAGCGTGGACCACATCAACTAATAATGAATTTTCCATATAATAACACAACTCCAAGGCGACGTTTTTCCTCCAACCATTATAAACGTGTGTTACCTAATGGTGAAAGTGTTTCACGGTCGTGGCTAGTTTATTGTGGGGAATCAGATCAAGTTTTTGCTTTTGTTGTAAGCTATTTGGAAAAACACTAAGCCCCTTTTGTAGTGGTATAAATACATGGGAGGGTTTTTCGAAAAAACTGAAAGACCATGAAAACGGCATTTCCCACCAAGAATGCTGCAGTCAATGGATGTTGCTAGCTGAAGGGATAAGAAATTCATCCACTATCGACAAACGCGAGATGAATATTTTTTTCAATGAAAGACGTTTTTGGAGAAATGTTTTAGAGAGACTTATCGACATTGCCTTGTTTCTATCGGAAAGGAATCTTGCTTTTAGAGGATCTGAAGAAGTCTTAGGATCTCCTCACAATGGAAATTTTCTGGGTATATTTGAGCTTTTGGCAAGAAGAGATCCGATCCTAAAAGAGCTTCAAGACAGAATCAAGAATAAAAACACTAAAGATCACTATTTGAGTCCTACCATACAAAATGAACTAATTGAATTGCTAGCGACAGAAGTTGAAAAAGAAAATTTACAGCAATTGAAATTGGCAAAATATTTTTCTATAATTTTGGACTGCACTCCAGATATGTCACATCATGAACAAATGTCTGTCATTCTCCGTTATGTACTATGTAATGAAGAAGCTGCTGTTGTTAAAGAAACATTTTTTGGCTACTTGAGAATAAGTGACAGTACTGGGAAAGGCTTGTTGGACGCTTTCTTAGAAAAAGCGACCGAACTGCAACTCGAATTGTCTGATTGTCGAGGTCAGTCATATGATAATGGTGCTAACATGAAAGGAAAACATTCTGGGGTCCAAGCAAGAATGCTAGACATCAATCCCAAAGCTGTTTACGTGCCCTGTGCAAACCATACCCTTAACTTAGTTGTTGTTGACAGTGCTAATTCATCGACGGAAGCATTGACATTTTTTGGAGTACTTACAAGGTTGTATGTGCTGTTTTCTTCCTCTGCTCAGCGTTGGGAAATTTTGAAGAAACATGTGGAGCTGTCCATAAAGTCACAATCTGATACTCGTTGGGAAAGCAGAATTAAATGCATCAAACCTCTTCGATACAATTTAAAAGAGGTCTTGCTGGCACTGAAAGACTTGGAAGCCATTTCCATAGAAAGAAAAGATGGAAGAGCTGCCTCAGAAACAAAATCGTTGATAGCTCATTTATCAAAATGGAGTTTTCTTTTGTCGGTGTTTATTTGGTATGATATCCTATTCCAAGTCAATAAAGCAAGCAAGATTCTTCAATCGTATGGAGTCTCCCTTCATACAATGGAAACGGAAATCCAGGCAACTGAAAAGTTTTTGCAAAACTATCGCACAACGGGTTATGACAGTGCCGCAACATCTGCTGTTGAAATAGCACAGGAATTGGATATTGATCCTTCTTTTCCTCCGTCAAGAAGTGGAAAGAAAAGAAGATTGTTTGATTACCAAGGTGAAGAGGAACAACGAGCTGCTCATGAACTGAAATTTAAAAGCAACTTTTTCTATCCATTAGTAGACCAGGCTATTATGTCAATAAAGGAGCGCTTTAATTTGTTACGTGAGGTTTCTTCCGCCTTTTCGTTTTTGTACACACGAGACAAACTTTTGCTTGTGCAACAAGAAAATGCTCTTCTTACTTGCTGTAAAGAGTTCCAAAAAAAGTTCGGTGACATTGATTCTGATGAAATGAGCGCTGAGCTACAGCGGTTTGTTTTAATTTTACAAAAAAAACGCAATTTCAATACGGCTCAAGACTTTCTGAACTATCTTCTAAAGACTCATTTATTTGAATTGTATCCGAATGTGTACATCGCACTTCGAATCTTACTAACTTGCCCCGTGACTGTTGCCAGCGCTGAAAGAAGCTTCAGCAAATTGAAACTGATCAAAACTTTTAATAGAACGTCTATGACAAACAGTAGACTATCTTCATTAGCCATGTTGTCAATCGAAAATGACTGCGCCCGATCTCTTGATTATGACAATGTCATAACAGCATTTGCGAACAAAAAGGTTCGCTCCAGGCTATTTAAATGATACTGTGTTTTTATAACTTTTTCATGTTTTTCAGTGTCATTGCTTTCGTTTCGCAGTGTCTGCATAAATGTCCTACTGAACTCTGGCATCGGTGCCGAAGTTTTTATGACTTGCACCTTCGGTATCGGCATGCTTTATTCTGACATTAGCCTGTTTACTTATGTACAAATTGTGGTGTATTTTCTTAATGCAGCTTTTCAATTTTACACCTCTAAAGTGATATGACCTGTGCGCAGGGGCTCTTGAGATTACTTTGGGGGGGGCCCGAAGTTGGAGTGCTACGGGACTGCACCTCCGCGTCGGTTAATTAACGCGATGGAATAGAAGATAACATTTGCGAGCGAGCGAACATGATTGAATGTCAAGAAACATTACAAAATCAAAATCGCGTGTTGCTGCATCAAAAATGAAAGCAATATTGTTAATGTTTTAGTGTACATGTATAAATAGCATCTAAAAGGTACGAAATAACTCCAAGTTTATTACAAACCAAACTTATTGCAAAAACTTTAAATCAATGGTTGTTAATTCTTAATCAGGAATATGATTTAATGACATTGATAGTGATTGTTGAATGTGTAATTAGATTAAATTTACTTTATAATTGTACAAGCAAACACATTCTAAAAAAACAAATAACAACTATAATTTGCTTGCAACATAATCAGCTTTGCTTCGTAAGGCGACTGGAGATCGTATACGTTTTCTCAAGCGTTTTCATATAGAAATTTTCTTTGATATTTCTATGATGCTTTACTATACATGTTATTGCACAAACGTGCGATTTTGTCCGCCTAGTACATATCAAAAGCGTATATACGCTTTCTCAAAAACGTACAAAAATTTTTTGTGAGTTCTTTGGAGACAAAACAACCGTTTTTTGTTTTTGTTGCTTTACATAGCAGATACACCTCAGATTTGCATACAAGTAACTTTTTTCAAAGTTCTTTGTGTTTTTACTCATGAATCAAGCAAAAACGATAATTTTTTGTTGATAAAACATCAATTAATCGACAAAGAAGCAAAGAAAACGTCAAGATTTTGAAATTATTGAAAATTTGAGAAGTTCTAAAAACAGGAAGGAAATGAAAGAGAAGGTTAATGAATGAGAAAGGTGGCGACAGACCTGCTCTTTCATATTTGACTAGAACTCTTTTACAGCTTGTTGTCTGCAAGACACGTATTGGAGCAGCTTTGTTGATAGCCTTTTCCAGGCTATCCATCAGCACAAGAATGAACTGTCTTCTACCTTTAGTTTGCTGGGAAGGACATGTTGTATTCACTGCTAAATTAGAAAAATTAGTTCATTTTTAATCAGACACAAAAGTAAGTTAATAAGACTGCCGGCGGTTTACATTTTCTTGATGCTTGTGTTGCAGCCTCTGCAACTTCGATGTTACAAACCACAAACCAAAAGTGTTAAAGTGTTAAGTCATAAACCGAACGAAAACTACGAAAGCAGCTGTCATGATAGAAGTGACTAGTTGCCACATGGAGTGCACTCTTTTGACGCCGGACTACAGCCAGATGTCTACCGTGGCGCTACACTTGCTTCACAAACGGATAGGATAAGTGTTTGTAGGGTTCAAAAATACTAATTTCCCAGAAAATCTGATACGGTTTTAGTATTGTCAAAAATACAAAATTAAATCTAGTGTAATTGAAACAAAATATTTAACGTACATGTTTTTTGATACACCATTGGTTGGTAATCTCGTTTTTCAGAAGTATTTGTGACACTTTTATTTATGGCCGTGTCGCCTTAGAGGAGAAAAGTTAGGAAAAACCCAATCTTTTTCCTATAAACCACTGCAAAAATGCTCACAGTTTATACGTAAACCAACCAGTTTTGCCGGCGTCTCCCGGCAGGGGTCCTCCATCAGTAACATCGGGGTTTAGTATTTCGGTTCAACCGGCTGCGCCGGCTTCACCCATCGGACTCTTATGTGAGTACTGGCGAAAAGTTAATACATTTTATGCACTTTCACAATTCCTGTACACGAAATCAAGATCATCATATTTTCTTAATCATGACTGGCAATGCTCACAAAGAATCTTGCAACAAATCATCGTTATTACTTTTGAGGTAGAAGGGATTAAAACACATTCAAAGCTGATGGTAGCGGCGAAATGATGGTTGCTTTCACAATTACAGAAATAAACTAATTAGTGGTGAGGCTATTTTGCGATGTGGTGCTGCCCCTTTCCTATTTATATCTGTATCATTAAGTAGCTACTTTGGCTGTGCTATTGGTCTTGCTTCCGGCATAGCGACAAAAGCGGCAATGGCTTTTTCAAAATCATTCACCATATTATAGTAGAAGCCCATCCAAAGAGTTAATTCTGCAAGGGCAGATTTACTTTTATTGAAGAGGGATTTAAGGTCGTCGGTCCAAGCTAAAGGTAGATTAGTGGAGGTGGAAGCGGAAAAAAATGGAGGGGTTGGAGAAACTCGGCGTAGTTGGGTACAAATTTGCTGTATTACTGATATATGCCGAGATGCGATTTTAATTGGCGTTTAGTGTGAGGCAGAGGAAAATCACTTATGGCTGAATTTTTCGATGTGAGGGAAAAAACCCTTTTTGCGACACCTTAAAACCCAAAAACGATAAACAGTTTACGTAAAAGCGCACTTGTCTCGTTTAACCACCAAGTCGTGATTACGTGGTCTGGTAAACACTTAATTAATCGGTTAACCATTGTTACAGCGCCGCTTCTGTTTGTTGATTTGACATGTGTTAGTTTCGAACCTTATGTTATAGTTGAGTTGCTTATTACAAGCGCGTTCCTACTGTTGTAATCGGGCGCTCTCGGCTCAGTTGCATGGGAAACAATTAGCGTCTGCGCCTTAACAATTGCTTGCGGTGCACTGAGCACTGGAGAATTAGAGTGGAAAAAAATTAGCAAGGTCTTTTGTATTTATGTTAGCTCAAATGTGAACGCATTTTTTTTCCGTTATCTAGTTTTGAAGTGAAATTGGGTATTTCTCAAGTTAAATTTTGCTGTCTCGAAATTTTGTTATTTGGATAAATACGGTTTGATTTTATTTACATTTTCTTCGTGCAGCAAGGTCCAAGCGGTCCGCTTGGACAAATCTTGTAATTGTTGATAGTTGCTGAAAATCAAAACAATCGCCAAGTTGTGATCACGCAGTCGGGTAAACACCTAATGCAAGGTCCTCTCGCAATCAGTGAGATTGTGGGACATCACTATTACGTCATCTAGGTCTTAAAACTTAAAACGCTAAAAAAAAATTTGCTGTTGCTTCGTCAATTTAGTCTAAATTGCTGTAAAGTTATTTTTATCAAAAGTACCTGTTAACATTTCCAAAAAAGAGTTTAATCACGTTTATGCGATCAGTACTTTTTGTGTAATTTAAAAAAACAAATTTTACAATCAATTGTTAATTATGACTTGATGTGAGGGGTCTGGTTTGAATTTCGGACTGCTCCGGAGTTAGAGTTAGGGTTAGGGTTAGGGTTAGGGGCCTCCAAAAACCCACTGCTCAGGAAGTTGGCGACCGCGATTGTATTTCCAGTCCGAATTTCAAACAAGATCCGATGTGAGACTTTAAAGAAGCGAATTTTGTTGAAGTGAAATAAGTCAAGTACTGGCTTTCGTTTAAGCTAAGAACCTCGTTCATCCGTCAAAAAATGCGGATCAAAAAAAGTGGTGACGTCACAAACTTCCTATGACACTAATCCCGGGATGGTGATCAATTGGGCTGAGTTTGATGCTAGAACGTCCAGTAGATTTGGAGGATTAAGGACTCACAGACATACCCGCAGATAAAATGGCGTTTTATAGTAAAGATATATTGCACTTTATAATATAGATAGCTTTATAGTCCACCAGATTTGAAGGAATAAGAACAGAGACATACACACCAACAGAATTGTGCTTTATGGTGTGCAAAAACTCACTTCGCGTAATCCGACACCTAAATTCAGTTGTGTGATTGCAAATTTTGATATGTTGCTTGCGCGACATATGCGTGTGAGCACAGGCTATTGAACGTGTGTGCGCCTACGAGCTTGTCGCGGTGACGCTACTATGATAGTGAAGAAGTAAGCATTGGAATGTGTTGTTTTCGTTTTTGGTAATACGAAGTTGCCTGTTTTTTTAGTGTGGTTTTTGGGGCAGCGATTGGAATTGTTTTTTTTTCTGAAAAATTATTGTTGCCACAAGTTGCAACTTGTTTTTTTCGCAATACTCAAGCTAGAAGCACAAAAATTTTCTTTGAAACAAGCTCTTATTGAGTGGTCAGTGTTTACCGCGTGATGACGCAGTGGTTAGAGCGTCCGCTTCGCAGTCGGAAAACCTGGGGTTCATTTCCCCGTTCGAGTCATAGCAAAAGACTTTAAAAAATGGTATTCACAGCTTCCCCTGCTTGGCGCTCAGCAAAATGAAGATAGTGTGGAGAACAAGCCGGCAAGCTTGCTTGTTGTGTCTTTGGGCAAGGCACTAAACGGAATGTCTCCGTCTTTATGTGGCAGATTGATGGTGGGGCCAAGCAGTCTACCCGTCGTGGTAGCCCAGTCTAACTGAAGACTTGCAAACCGAGCGTGAGCGCTAACGCAATGTGGCCTATATCTACACTTACCTGCATAAAGCTCACAACAAATAGCTCAAACGAATAAGTGTTTACTTGTAGGGGTTTACTAGTTTACTTGTAAGTGTTTACCTGTACGGTTTACTTGTAGTGTTTACTTTATTATGTAGGGGTCAACATCTCTCTTAACCACTCCTCCTAGCTGTCATTTCTTAATGTGTACGCCCCCCTATTCGCTCCTCCCCAGCGGATGGCAGAACCGACTCCTTTTCTCCCTCCATCTTTCCTTCCTCCAGAAATCTTTTCATTCTGGGGGACTTCAATTGCCATCACCCCTCTGGGACTCAGGAGGTACTTCCGACCCTCGCGGGGAGGAAGTATTCGACTGGGTCATCTCTTCTGACCTCCTCCCTCTCAATGACCCTGACACACCCTCTCTTCTCCATCGCTCCTCTGGCAGTCGCTCCTCTCCTGACATCTCCTTTGCTCCTTCTACTCTTGCCCTTTCCTGCTCCTGAGAGGGGCTTCAGGACCTGGGTTCTGACCATCTACCAATTCTTCTATCTGTCCCTCTCTCTCCGGTCTATTGCCCCAACGAGCGTCCCTCTTCCTTCAATTGTCAGAAAGCTCGCTGGAATGACTTTGCCTCCTACTTTGACTCTCACTGTCCTTCTGCAGAGAAATACTCGTCTCTTTCTCTTTCCTCTGCTGCTGCTCTCTTTACCTCTCTGGCACTGAATGCGGCCAAATCTTCCATTCCTTTCGGCCGCATCAAACGCCCTCCTAAAGCCTGGTGGTCTGCTGAGGTGGAACAAGCGGTTAATGAAAGACGCAAGGCTTTTACTGCCGCTCACAGAAGTGATGAAGATCGCCAGGCTTACATCTCACTTCTCGACGCTCCTTGTCAGCTATTGCCAAGGCCAAGGCTGAGGCATGGCAGACGACTAGCTCTACTCTTTCACCTAGGTCTAACCCCAAATCTGTGCACTCTCTTCTTCGCTCTATCGCTGGCTCTCCTTCCTCGTCTTCCTCCTCTCCTAACTTTCCTAACTGTTCTTCTCTCAGGGAATCGGCCTCGGTCTAGGCCGCTTACCTGAGATCTCAGTTTTTCGTTTCTCAACCAAAGGCTCTGCGTAGCAGAGCCAGAGGCTACCTCACTGAGCTCCGCCGAGCCACGTGCCCTGTGGAGTCTCACTCGTTCTTTTGCTCTCCTTTCTCTTCCGCGAAATTCCTTGCGGCTGCCTCCAACCTTACGTACCTCATCCACTGCCACTGGCACAGACAAAGTTGCCTATCCCATGCTAAAGCACCTTCCTCGCTCTGGCATGAATTTTCTTCTTCACATCTTCAATCTTTCCTGGTCTACACATTCTTTTCCTTTCATCTGGAAGACATCTTCTATCATTCTCATCCATAAGATAGGAAAGCTTCTCAACTCTCCTGCTTTCTTCCGGCCTATCTCTCTCACCTCCTGCGTATCAAAGCTGTTTGAACGCATCGTTCTATGTTGTTGTTGTTGTTAGTTACCTGGTCCCTTCAGAGGGATGGGGGCATGGCGGTAGACCATGGAGCCCCAGAAGCCGGGCACCTACCCAGGATCTGGACCAGAGGTCGTACAGAGACAGAAAGTCGCCAAAGAGTGAGCGGCGCAAAGAGTCCGTAGCTGGGCAGTGCAGAATGAGGTGAGAGATGTCCTGAAACGGGTGTCCACAGGCGCTGCAAGAAGAGTTCTCAATTCTGCCAATCCTAAATAGATAAGAACCTAATAGGAGGCTGTGTCCATTGCAGCGTAGACGATAGAGGACACAGCGGGCATGACGAGTGAGCACAAGTTCCTCAGTGGAAATTGAGGGAACCTGTGTGTCAAAGAATTTAGATGAAACAGCACGCCTCCAGTCCGAGATAAGACGAGAGTGGATACGAGAGATAAGAGGAGAGAGACTACAAGGGATTGCGGAGGGCGCAAGTAGCGCTCCCTGTCTGGCTAGCTGATCAGCCGCGTCGTTTCCCGGGAGAAACGAGTGTCCGGGGACCCATTGTAGCCTGATAAAACAGGAGGAGAGATAAGACAGTTTGTGCCAGATCTGCCACAGAGTTTGAGATAAGAGAAAAAATGGAGGAGAGGACAGGGTGGCGAGGACAGAACGAGAGTCAGACAGGAGAAGAAGAGAAGAAAAATGGCAGACTTGTTGGTGCTGCCGAGACCAGCAAAGAGCGTGTAGAATGGTGCAGGCTTCAGCGGAAAAACTTCAACATACTGGGCCTGCCGAAAAGGAAAGAGTGGTCTCAGTGCCACAAAGAAAGCAATAGGCAAGAACGCCGAAGCCGCCCTTGCCAAAAGGAACAGAGCCGTCTGTCCAAAGCACCAGATCATGAGGGGGAAGAGAGTCAAGGTGGGCGAGAGCTGCACCTTGGCGAGAGTGAGGGGGATCAGAGCGAGAGCATGGAGAGGAATGGGTGGACTCCATGGTGAACGAGGGCAGATTCCAAGGAGGACAGGGAGGGCAAGCAACAAGAGCCTCCCTAGAACAAGTAGAAGGAAGCATGAGCGGGTGAGTGGACGCAAGAGCTCTCCAGGACGATCTGCAGAGTCTTGGTTTCCCTCTTAGTCTGGCTGATCCTGAAATAGGAAAAGAGGTTGGGAGACGAAGAGCCTGCTCATAAGAAAAAAGAGTGAAGTAAGTCAGGGTGACTCGTAGGGGAAGTAGAGAAGCCTAGGAGAGAAGAAGTGGGATAGGAGAGGACAAAAAGCAGCCGATGATGGCGCGAATGGCCGATCGGTGGAGGCGTTCCAATTTGGTAAGATGGTAGCATTTAAGAAAGAAAACCATCCGGGTGAAGCGTAAGTGAGAAGGGGCCGAAGAAAAGATTTGTACAGAAAAGAGAGGGACTTTAGAGGGGCCCCATGAGGAAGCAGAGGTACAGCATATAGCCTTGAGACGAGGGAAAAACTTGGCCTTCAGCGAAAATACATGCTTAGAGAAGAAAAGAGTGCGGTCGAAGGTGGCCGCACGAAAAGTTGGAGTGGGATTGAAACGGATGCAGGAGCCGAGTAGCAGTAGGCTGGGCTGGAGGTTAACTTAGTGGGGATCCACTGAAAAGAAGGAGGCTTCACAGTTGCTCGGATTGAGTAGAAGACACCAGTACTCAGACCAGCGCTCCAATCGAAACAGAGCTCCTTGTGTGGCCTCCACTGCAGTAAGGACCAAGGGGAAAGAGGACCAAATCGCCAGATTGCCAGCGTAAAGAGAGCAGCTGACGGAAGAAGGCAGAAAGGCCGAAAGATCATTAATACAGCATTTTAGCTTTTTTTAGTGGGATTTAGCGTAAAGTTTTAGTAAGATCGACTAAGAATGCTCGCTGCTTAATTGCCAGTACCATTAATGTATAAGGGTGTTGATTTGGATATATAATAAATGACTAGTTGTTGTTATAATGACTAACTTGTTTTTATATTAGCACCTAAATATTGCGTCACAAAACAGCCATTGTTAAAAATATTTTCTACTGCACAGTAACTTTTCGAACACCCTAAGGGCGGAGTTGGAGTCATGTGATTTTGGCTGTGCCTCCACAACCCTGTTTCGTACACAAGTTACATAAAACATCATAATTCATGAACAAACCTCAATCTGAGGATATTGTGCTGTAGCAGCCTATAGTTAACTAAACTAAAAGCACAAGCGTATGGAAAGGTCACCAAAATGTAAAATTATAGGTATTGATTAGCAGTTTTAGTTCATATTTTTGTACATAATTGAATAAAACAGTATTTTAATAAGCTTAACGTATCGTATTCGTGTAATGTAAGACCATATAATTCTTTCGCACAAGAATAATGTGCTTTTAAGTTAAATAGTGATGTTAGTGACCACTCTACTCTAGTAATAAAAGGGTATGGGCGTAAAAGAGTTTTGTATCCTTCGACTTTTCAGTAACGTGGGCCTTGAACATATCCCACACCAGCAAACTCTTCGTTTTCATAAGACCTCCCGGTCGTTTCTTCCAGACTTTGTCAGTCCATAACTTCACGCCGTCTTCATCCATCCAGCCTTTTGGATGCACGTGTACGATAACACCAGCGGGTAATTTCAGTTTCGGCATTGTCTTCCTCTTGAATACCACCATGGGCTTGAGCTTGGTCCCATCTGCCATGCATGCTAGGACGACTGTGAATCTTGTTTTTATCAGCACAGTCTTGGACCCTTTACTGTTAACTGTTCGATTTGGCGGCATATCAAAGTTCATCGGCGTCTCGTCCATGTTTCCTATGTTGGCCAAGGCGTACTGGTGCTCTACTCTCTTCTTAATTACATAGCGCTGGAAACTTATGACATTTTTGTCCAGTTCTGCAGGTAGTTTTTGTGCGATCTTTGTCTTGTGCCGCATTACAAGGTCCTTCCTCTCCATGAACCTGGCACACCAGCTGTTTGTGGGTTTGAAGTTTTGACTCTTTTCTGGATTTTTTTTGGCCCACTTCAGTGCATAAATGATGATGGCATTACGGGTTACTGGGAAACCATTTTGGCGATTTTCCATGACCCAATCTGTCACTTCGTCTTCCAGCTCTGGCCAGTGTGCTTTACCACCTCGTCTTGCACATTTCGTCTTTGGCATCTTTCGTAGTTCTACCTCGGCTTTCCTCCAGTCTCTCACGAGTTTCTCGCTGATGGTGAATTCTCTTGCTGCTGCACAGTTATTCGTCTTCTTCGCAAATTCGACTACCTTCAGTTTAAAACCAGCATCGTACTTCATTCGTTTTCTTGCAGGAGCCATAGTTGTTAAAAAATTTAAAAACAATATTTAGCAACTCCTTACTTGAAAATACCTACAATAATACGGTAAATCTTGAAATATTGTTAGTCTAGAAGAAAGGGGGTCGACTTATACGGCGAGTATAGCTTGAAATTCTAGTTTTTAGGCCCAGAAATTTAGGTTGACTTATCTCCCGGATAGACTTATACCCCGGAAAATACGGTATTTCAGTTTGCTACCTCACCAATCTGATACCGGTATCCTAGGCTAAATACTGGTCTAGCAGCTTAGTAAACCGGCTCACTGGCTATACATTTGATTGCTAGCAGCTAAACTGTAGCTTCTAGCCTAAGCTAACGCTCGGTTATACAGCAGCTTAGGCTCTCTGTACCTTCCACTAAAGTTCCTGTGATAACCTACTTGTTTTTTTTTTGTATTGTTCATATTTATCCTCCATTCACGAGAAAGCGAATTGTATCGCTATATTTTGGACTGGACGTCCGCACTCGCTTGGGAGTTGCCATTTCCGAGATGTCTGGACCACCTGTCTTCCACATAAAGGCGGGGGCGTCCCGTTAAGTGCCTTGCTCAAGGACACAACAAGCGAACTCGCCGGCTTCTTCTCCACAACCTCCCCTAAATGCCGAGCGTCAAGCAGGGAAGCTGTGGATACCATTTTTTAAAGTCTTTTGGTATGACTCGACAAGGGGAATGAACCCCAGGTCCACCGACTGCGAAGCGGACGCTCTAACCACTACACCATCGCGCCGGTTTAAAAGTCCTTTTTTAAACAACTAGCTTAAACTACCACCAAATTATTCCATCTTAACTCTGCTGGGTTGTACGCTACGTTTTTATATTAACTTTGGTAAATCGGCACCAACACTGCAGAACTTGCAACCGTGACTGGTTTATGAGTAGGTTTGCTGGGCTTGGCCGACTAGTAATAACGTAGCGATAAATGTGGGCTACTGACCTCTGGTTGATCTCTATGTTGCCTCAGTAATACTTGCTATTATTGATTACAACTGCGAGTTTCAGTTTTGACATGTATGTAGTTTAAAAAGATTTTAGTAGGTAATGCTTGCTGAAAACTGTGTTTTGGATTACCATCGCAAGCTTAAATTTTGTTTAACGGATAATAGGTCCTGCACTCCCGAATGTTGGTTATTGCTTGGCAGTTGGAGATGCCCATTACAAAACCTTTGACGGTAAAAAATTTGACTTTCAAGGAATTTGTTCTTATGTCTTGGTAAAAACTTTACCTCATAGTGGAGTTCAATCGCTTACTCTAGAGGTATGATTTATACTTGATCAGTTTCATAATCTCTCTGCCAAATACTGAAGTTTATTATTTTTCTGATGTTTCATGGATTAATTCTTGTTTAAATATTTATGTTTAAAGCTTTTAGATGATAACACGCATTCGTAAGGACAATGCAGCGTTTTATTTTGTACAATGTTTACCACATGTCCAAAGCTAGTTTGTGAAAAACATAAATTGACATAATTTGTGTAACGATGTTGTTTTTTCTCAGAGCGTTGAAATGCATAGCATCTATGGACATTTTTTTGTTAAATTGCTAAACGCTATTGACTTATTATAAAGCCCTGTTTAGAAAAAGATATGCGGTATAATTGCATTACTATTATGCCTATAATGTCTATTTTTGTAGTTTTGTTTATAAAAAAGTCATTTCTAATTCTAAATTCAAATAGAAGTATGTCATTTTTTCTCTGAGAAGGGCGGTGTGGCAAGCCGAAAAACTTGAGACTTTTTACAAAAATGCTCACTGTACTAAAGTTGCTATGCATTATAATATTTCTATATTTAACCAGGTTGACAATGAAAATAGAGGGCGAAATAAAAAAGTAGCATGGCTTCAAAAATTCTATTTGCGTTTTGAAAAAAAATTGGAGATAGAAATGAAAAAAGGCAAACTTATCAAAGTAAGTTTCATGATTTTTAAAGTTAAATATTTTCACGTTAGCCTACATGATTTTCTTCAGATTTTTCATGGCTCAACTTTGTAAAAAGGTTTTAGATAAAAATGTTTGATTTCAGTGATATTAGTTTCAATTTTCATTCAAAACATATTTTTTAACTTAGGTTGATGGAGTTCCAATAAATGTTGCTTATGTCAAAAGTAAATATGATTTGAAAATTGAACCCCTTGGAAGGTTTGTTCATCTTTCCACCTCATTTGGGTTAAATGTAACCTACGATGGCAACTCATACATTAAAATTGCATTATCGAAATCATTTTCGGAAAAAATTGAAGGTAACTGTTACTATATAGCTGAGTGAGCTTTGCTACAAAATTAGGAGCCAAAAGAAAACAAAACGCGTCACTGAAGACATTTCGATTTCACTAAAGTCTTTGTCAATCAAAGGTTGCTTTAATTTCAGTTACACGCTAAAAAGAAATCTAGTAAAAAGGAAAAAAATTTGAGGTGTTACATGACGATGATGTTCTGCGCGCTATTATGTAGCGTGTATAATGAACGTAAATTTAATAATTTTGATAATTGCGGTGACGCAGATTTTACGAATAAATAAAAAATTTTTAAATGAAGCACAGAAATAAAAAAGTGTTAACGAAAACTCATCATTGGTGTATGGTTGAAAGGTTCAAATACTCCATGCCCAACCAAAGTTTAAAATGCCAAGTAATTATGAATTAGCTTTCTACTTCTCCGTTGAAACGGTCAGATATTGATTAGATAGAAAGTACTAGCGATCAGGTGATCAAGCAATTGATCACGCTCCAATTAAAAAAGCTTGTAAAATCTCGTAATTGAAAATGTATTCGGGATTTTGTCTATATTAACCGAAGCTAAACAACAAAACAAATGGAAAAGTATTTGGTTTAGATGGAAGCACTTGCGTAGCATGATATTTGATCAAATTATTATTGAAAAATATATATTTTAAAATTTTTAGCCGGTTTTGCTAATCGGTGCGATGGCGTAGTGGTTAGAACGTCCGCTTCGCAGTCGGTAGACCTGGGGATTTTCCAAGTCGAGTCATATCAAAAAACTTCAAAAAGATGATGTTCACAGCTTCCCTGCTTGGCACTCAACAAAATAGGGATACCGTGAAGAGCAAGTCGGCAAGCTTGCTTGATGTGTCCTTGGGCAAAACACTTAACGGGATGCCTCCATCTTTATGTGGCAGACAGGTGGTGGAACCAAACAGTTACCCGTCGTTGTGACCCCAGTCTATCTAAAGACCCGCAAACCGAGCATGAGCGCTAACGCAGTGTACATAATGCTTCCTGCATAGTGCTCACAACAAATAGCTTAAACGACGAAGAACGGCTTTGCTAGTCTTTTATCAACAATCAAGGAAACTTAAAAAATAACTTTTTTTAATAAGTAAAAATTTGTTGCTAGTATTGAATATTTTACGTGCTTTCAAATCTAAATTTTATCTGTTTTTTACCCTTTAGCCTTTATCGTAAATAATGATGTCTCTTAGGTGGACGTACTTGATTTTATGTTTCATCATCTCATTTTCTATAATTTTTTTTGTGCTTTTAAGTTATCCAAGTAACTTGAAAAAAAATAAACTACTACAGTAAGTGAAGAGTAATAAAACATAATAAACTGCAGCCATATGAAAATAATGTAACAATATATTATAGTGATTCAACTGTTTAGGGTTATGTGGAAACTTCAATGGTGATCCTGATGACGATTTAAAAAGTCGTACCTCAGACTTAATCTTTGACAATCCAAATGATTTTGGAAATCAATTTACGACTTCTACAAAAAAAGGTAACATTGCAGTGAAAAAATATTTTCATAATATTGGTTTTTTAGTCGTGTGCGTATGGTGTTGCACTAATTTTTTAGATATTTGGCATCGCTGCTTCTATCATCCTTCAACTGAATTACTGTAATATCTAAATTAGCCGTAAACTTCTGATTAGGTCCCAGCGATTTGACCGCTGCTAAAGAGGGTCTATGTTTTTATATCTGTTTTGCGTTTAACAACACAGAAAGTGAAAATCAAAAAATTCCTTCGTTTTTTGTAAAAATTTGAGGGTTATAGTCATAGAGCTGACTTACTCTTAACGTTTTTTAATAGCAGCACTTTTAACACGAGCATTTCAAGTCGGTTTATAGTGCTCTTTTTCTCCGTTTTTATTTAGTTGCTGAGCAATAATGAAACTAATATTTTAAGCATAATTCTCTCATTTAAATTTTTTTATCCATTGACAAAATATTTAAAAACTAGTTAATGACTATAAAACATGTGTGTGCAATGAAAATATATAATATTACTGAAGCATTGTCAAAAATTGATTTCATTAAAATAACCATTGGCTAGTCCACGGGTCGGCAAACTACCGCACGCGGCCCGCCAACACTTGTAGAAATTCTAATTTAATATGACAGGGCTGGCCACACTTGCCATACTAAAGAGCCAAAAACAATAAAAGCTATCATTGAAAAGCCGTTACCCAGTTCTTAGTTTAAACTGATGCATCTTTCATCCAAATAGAAGGTGATGACTTTTTCACTTTCAAAGCCCTGAAATATAACATTGCAAGAAGCCATTGCCAGCTGTTGCATTGTATGCAGCTATTGCAAAATTTTAAGCACTGGCCCTCCGCTAACTCTTGAATGGTTAATGCGGCCCTGCGGCTATTAAGTTTGCGCACCCCTGAGTTAGCCCAAATGTAGCCATTGTGGCATAGTCTTGAATTGTGCTCAGGCTTATGTCAATTCAGACGTCTTCCAAGCAAAAAATTTTCTTCCCGCCTTCTCTAAATTCATAACCAGCATCGCATTTGTAACGAATTATGCTCCCAACAAGCCAAGAATTCAAACGCCTGGTGATTATGCGTCCGTTTTCGAGTTTAGGTGGAGCTGGACACGACACTTGGGCTAAACACAATAAGCCAAAAATAGATTTATGGCAAACAATCCGAACGAAATAAAGCAGCAATGTAAGAAAGAACAAGTCTCGTAACAAGAGATAGGAGCTTAATTCTGGCTAACTATAACTTTGTTGTGGGGCTCGTAATTCAAAAATTACCTTATTTATCTTTTCATTGATTTACATAATTGAGTTGTAAGTCAGTATTAAAAAATTCTTACCGCTGACAAAAGTTAGTACGAATTCGAAGAGTAAGCTGAAAACAATAAACTAAGAAATTTTAAAGACTATTTTAACGCAAGTGACTACCTGTACATACGAATCCATTTCCTTCGTAACCCTCCGTACATAAGCATATGAAGGAACCCGGTTGATTTTTACACAATGCGTGTGTATGACATGGGTTATTTAAGCATTCGTCTATATCTAAAACACATAAAAGCATGTTTACTATAAAAATCTCAACGCGATTGCTGTTAACTTACTGTGCTATCTTCTCAAAAAAAGAGATTATCATGAAAGTCTACTGAGCGCAAAAACTGTTTGAACTTAGCAGCAGAAAGTTTGGTTAGTTTAAGTAATTTTCTTACAAACCAATTAAACATGATTGTTCTTTGAATAAAATGGAGTAGAATTCTTGTTTTATAATTTCTAATGGAAAGAGGCAATTTTTGTTGCAACGCAAAAACACACAATATACTGAGGTAAATATATGATTTTGAAGACCCAAAAAATGTAACGAGAAAGCATGAATACCGTAAAAAATGAAAATTGATTTTAAGAAAAAAGGCAATGACTCAAGACAAATGTAAAAACAACAGCATATAGAAATCGTACAGAATAGCGAGCAATTAATACAAGCAGACACTTATACATATCTATTATCTAGGACCTTTACTACATGAGATGCCAGATTCATTAAATGTTTCAGAAGTCATGTCATGTTACGACCGTAAATATTGGATCTTTACAAATTAAATACAAAATAAAAGAAATTCTTTTCAGTTCTAGTGGTATAGCAGAATATAAAAAATTTGACCCAAGCAACATACTGTATTAAAAACGTTGAAATTCGTTACATACTGACAGCTAAGAAAGCAAGCAAATCACGTTACAAAACAAAAATTACCCTATAAGGACATGTTCTGCAGCTGGTCGTTTACTTACACATCGATAATTTATTAAAGATATGAAAAAGGATAAAAGATGTAAAGCACGACAAAGAAGAACCTAGGGAGATGACTACAAACAAAGACAGAAATCAAAAGAAAGGTTATTGACATAGACACAGACCTGTGGAAAGAAATTGCGAAACAGAAAGGACACCTAATGATAATAAAATTTAGCAAACCTTTTTTTGGTTTATTTGTTAGGATGCAAAGGCGTACGTAAACAATACCTAAGTAATATGCGGTAACCTTAAAAATAATTAAAGCTGTTTAACGTATATAGTATTATCTTTTGTCCCAATTGGCGATATTTTTGATCGAACACAACTCCTCTTATAATATTATCACCGGGGTTGAGCTGAGAGATTTAATCTAACCTAACAAACAGGAAATATATTTGCTGTATGGGATGTTGTTGTTCTTCCGGTGTAAAATAATATATGGAACAAGCGACATAAAAATGGTTTTTATTAAGATTATTTTTAATCGGAAAAAAAGCATTCCTTACAGTGTCTACAATGTCTAGTGTACAAGAATATCCCCCTAATTATGCAGTGTTTCAAATATAAATGCTGTAAATATATTTTTAAGCGCAATTTTATTGTAACTAAAATAGAATTTTATCGTTTAAAATTCGTATTTCATAGTATTTAGTTTATACCTTGTATAATTGAAATTCTGATGATTAGCTGCTGGTTAACATTTGAATTACAGACTCAGTAATAATTATTTAACATTTAAACACCTTGACATGGTTTTCCTGAGTATCCACTTCTACATTTGCATTTCCAATGATTAAGACCCAGGCAGATACAAGTTTCATGCGACGATGAACGCATTAATTGTTGATCTGAAAAACAAAACAAAATACCGGCGCGGTGGTGTAGTGGTTAGAGCGTCCGCTTCGCAGTCGGTAGACTAGGGTTTCATTCCCATTGTCGAGTCATACCAAAAGACTTTAAAAAATAGTATCTACAGCTTCCCTGCTTGGCGCTCGGCATTTATAGGAAGTTTTAGAGAACAAGCCGGCAAGCTCGCATGTTGTGTCCTTGGGCAAGGCACATAACGGGACGCCCCGCCTTTATGTGGAAGACAGGTGCCCCAGATACCACAAAAATGGCAACTCCCATGCGAGTGCGGACATCCCGTCCAAAACATAGCGATACAATTCGTGAATGGAGGATAAAAATAAACAAATACAAATACAAAATCAAATGGCAGAAAAATGTAATGCATACAAATGGTTCAGAGCAAGGACGTTCAGCCTGTTTTCCTAAACAGCCAAATGACAAATTTAAACAAATTACCGGGTCACAAATCACTTAAATATAAACTTATTTTGTACGAATTTTTAGTATAAGTGTCGGCAACAAAAAATAATGACCGAATAGGGGGTCCTGACTTGAAAATTAAAATGTTGCTTCGAAACCAGGTAGCAGCATAAGAAATGATCTTCATCTTTCTTTTCAGTTTAACAATGCAAAGATCCAGTACTTTCGAACTAACTTTTGAGAACAATTTAATACAATGCTAAATAAGCAGTGGAATGTTAAATAAGCTGTAGGTTGGACATTTCTAGTCTAAAACATACCTTAATCTTAAATAGCTGTCAAATAAAATTAAATTTTTTTTAAGCTTGCTATACCGCATAAGAAGATAAAACAGCAAAGGTGCAAAAGTAAACCGGCATTTTTCCAGTTTACCAGCCTCCCTCAAAAATTCGAAAATGGGAAGAAATATGCCAAAAAGTAGAAAAATAGAAAAAAACGCTTCAAAAACTCCATCTCCAAACAAAAATCTTTATTTCACTTAGAAGCTGAAAATGCCAAAAACGTTGCTTTAAAAGAATTGATCGTTGATCTTCACCTTCCTTTTGCTTTTAGTCCCCCCTTTTCCCAGTGCGGGATTAACCACTAAGCAAAAGGCGCACGTGCAAAGGGCATCAAGGAAAGGGGGGGAGAGCACCACAAAAATTTTATGTACCGGTAGCCAAATTTATAATGATGTCTCAGTGTTTAAATGTCATGAAATACTATTTCTCTGCAAAATTATGAAAAAAGGGCAAACTTTGTCGTTGTTTTTCTCCCTCCTTTCTGCCCGAAGATTGCCGCAACCAGTTGGCTAAAACGTGTGTGCTTTGTAACTTCTGAAGCTACTTCCTTGTCACTTTTGATTAAACTTAGAATATCCTACGGTATTGGTGGGTGCCTATGGTTGGGAATAATATACAAGGTGTCCACAAAGTCTTCGGACAATTTTATGAATTCATTAAAAAATTTTAAAACATGCTATCAAAATAATTCTTTTTGCATATTAATCAGTCGTTATTAAAGTTTTTTATAATATCACTTTTTTTTTATTTCAGAGATGAATTAACTAAATGAAATAATTGATTTCCAACCCTTGTTAAAAATAACTACTCCACAAGAAAAAGCACAATATGTTTCTTTGTTTATCAAAATGAAATCTGATATTCAAGTACAAAGAAATTTCATAACTAAATATGCAAAACGAGCCCCAGCACGTCAGTCAATTTGCAATTGGCAGAAGCAGTTTGTGGGAACGAGAACGTTGCTACTAAAATCGAGAAGTGGATGGCCAAAAACTTCTGAAAAAGGCATCAAGCGTATTCGTCAGTCATCTAGTCGTAGCCCAACAAAGTCCATCCGCTCTGCTTTCGTTCGAGCTACGTGAAAGATGTTGCGTACCGCATTAAAGTAAAAGACATAAGTGACCTTAAGGAAACAATAACTGCCGCTGTGGAGACAACTGATGAAGAAATGTTCAGAGGGACGTGCACTGAAATTTAATATCGTTTAGATGTCCTCCGTGCTACAAATGGGGCTTATATAGAAATTTATTAATGCTTTGAATAAAAGCTTGACTATTTACTTGATATTATTAAATCATTTCAGAGATAGAGTTCATTAACGTTTTGAATAAAAACTTGACCATTTAATTGACATTATTTAAACATTTCAGACGTTTTCAACGTCAGTTGTAATATCAATAATTCTTTTAAATGTCTAAAGACTTTGTGGACACCCTGCATATTAAGTGCAGCTGTGCTCTTATGTATGATAATAAGAGCCTGAAAGGTAATGTGCGATGGAACCGAGGCTGAAAACTATTTATTCACCATTTTGTACTGACTGTGGTGAATTAAAGTCCGCTTACTTACTTTGGTAACTAAATAAAGAGCAAAGTTATATAAGGTTATCCCACTTACTTTCAGAGACAATTCATATTTTTCTGGGAAAATATAGGTGCTCTTTTTGAAAGAGAGAGCAATTTTTTGCAAACTGACCAAAAATATGGTTGGTCTAACCTATCTAAAATAAATTGTTGACGGGTACAGCCTAAATTAAGTTTAATAAACACTTGAGCAACCTAAAAATAGAACTAAAACCATTTGTAGGACATAATCTAACGTAAGATAGTTGGCAAAATTGCTAAATATTCTTACTGGACACATGTAGGTACGAACACACCCATAGCAAAGGCTCGGTGAAGGAGACGTGCAAGTCAGTTTATCTCACACACGACTGCTGCGGGCATCGCCCGTTCGGCCAACAACTATTTTAACAAATCTGAGGGGCCGTTATTTTGTTGTAAATTTGCAGTATACGTAGGGATATATGGGATTCTAAACTAGTTAAAAAAAGGAGGAAACTTTCAATTGTAAGGGAATGTACACAAAAATAAGCATTGCTTTAAAGTAATACAAAAGGCAAGCGATGCACTTTGAGAAAACTGCAGACAGTGACACTGTTAGGATCTATCGAGTCTCCGCAGAGTACTGACAGACTACCTACCACAGTGGACCTAATGTAGGTCCTACATGTGTGACGGCCCAAGCTATGCTTTAAGCCTTCTAGCTTCTTATAGGTCACCAACTGCACTGAAAAGACCTGATACGTCAAAACAGTGTCACGGTCTGCAGTTTGCTAAAAGTTATTGCTGGCTTTTGTATTACTTTAAGAGCTTGTGATCACTGGGCTGTGACAACACTATTGTTCTACCTGTTGCTAGACTTAGGCACCTGCGACAGCCGCTACTCATTCACGAGTGATAGGGCTTGCAGAGTACTGACAGACCATACACTACAGTGGACCTAGTATAGATCCCACAAGCGTGACGGTCTAACCTATGTTCAATTAAAAGCCTCTAGCTTCTTGTCATCACCAACTGCACTGAAGAGACCTGATAAATCAAAACAGTGTCACTGTCCACAGTTGGCTCAAAAAAACATTGCTTTCTTTCTTACGGTTATTTTGGTGTAATTTCGATGGATAAAATTTTGTGATTCGATAAAATAAAATTTTGGTATGATGCACCATAACCTTAAATGCTTAACGCCTCTAAAGGTCTTAATCTGGCCTTGCTCCCTCTCTCCCCCACAAAACAAAGTGTTACGCATATGTTAAATAGCAACACTTAAACGATAACAATAAACTTGTAAGCGCAAATTATGGTATCTAAATAGTCGCTAGATCGCAAATGCTAATACATGGGCTAAACACATGAGCTCACAAAGGTTTTGCTAAAGAATCACTTTTCCATTCTTGCGTAAGGATAAAGGCAAAGAGTTACAAATGCTTTAAGTATATGTAAACATAATATCAGTTTTAACAAACTTAAATCAATAACGTTTAGCACCATCCCTAATACCTAAGTTATAGGTAGAAAAAACCCTGAGCAGTAAGCAAATTTGTTATCTAATAAGGTGGAATTCTGTTTTCTGCTTATGAAAAGCTTGTAAAATTGATCAGCTAATTATCTGGCATGAAGTACGTGTATATCGCCGCTCGGTCTTGCCTTTTTGTAAACGTTACTTTCTGGCGTCGCTTACAGCGCCTCCGTCAATAGTTTAAAAGAACATTGGATCAGCAAGCATCATTCATGGAGCTGTTGTAAGAATAGTATTGAAGGTGTATTGCTGCTTTTATTGAGTACGGGAAGACGACTGAGGTAAATTCAAGAGAGGGTGCGCACGTCAAAATAGGAATCATGTTTACAAATGAAAAAATAGGCAATTAAGTAGGCCAGTTGTACGACTTAGTACCCTGCTTGTAACATTTAATTTGTTTTCCTTTGATTTCCACATAAACTTTTATTTTTGTTAATTTTCCTAAATATTAGGAAATATTTAGGAATAATCAGTTTGTCTAAAATTAATTATAATTCGCATTCAACGCCGTTTCGTGGTTCTTTTAGAATGCAAAATTGATTCTTTAAAAGAACAGAAATTTCTGGAAAAATTTGTTCTATTCTGCAAAATGTTTCCTTCTGACTAACTGTTTTTGGATCCCAGCGCACTTCCCCTAAATTCTGGACTTCAGTAGTTTCAAAAAAGTCAAAACGTGCACGCACGAACGCACAGACAGAACTCTGCTTTGTAGTATATAAATGTCAACACAAATAAAGTAAAGATTTGCTACAAAAACAAACTGTGTCAATAAGAGCCTAAACTGGTGTGTTGACTACGTTACAAATTTTTTAATTGTTTTGTCCAAACCAAAAACTTTTAAAAGCTACGGGCATAAAACATTCCTTCTATCTAAAACGTGCTTTAGATAGCGTTTTTAAAATATTGTGCTAATTCTATTGGCATACATGATCTTACTCTATTAAATGATGTTTGATTGGCTTTGCAGTGTTTGCTTTTGGAAAACAGATTGGAATCTTCAAGATGTTTTAACTAATAATACTAGTAACAAAAATTTATACAGGGGTTGCTAGTTGCTAGTCAGCAATTTTCAAGGCGATCTCCTATTAAGAGGGATCTGCCTCCAGCACCAATGTACAATAGAGAAGTTTGCTCAAAAATGATCACCAGCATCATACGGTACCATACAGCAATCTATTACATCATGTCAATAACCCGCGACCGGTTTCGGCCTAATTGGGTCTCATCAGGCGGGTGTAAAAAACACTCCATAATAAACATGCTGAAAAAAACAAATTTGCTATTGGGTGCAAAAAAATATGCAATACAAAACAATATGATACAGCAATACCTATATCATGGGGGTCACATTTAAGGACACACACACACATTTTTGAGTATGATGCTGTTGATCATTTTTGAGCAAACTTTTCTATTGTAACAAAAATTTAGCATGCATTAAATTTTAACAATACTTTTCAATTATGCTAACCTTTGACAACATACACTCCATCAATTTTGCATCCACACTGATTTGGACGCACACAATTTCCTCCATCTTTCAAATAACCGTAATCACAAACACAGTCTTCCACGTGCCCAGATATATCACACCTAAAAATAATATGTAGAAACCTCCACTTTAAAATCTAACATGATAATTAACTTCTTGTATATATTCAAATGCAAAAAGTGAGTTTTATAACACAAAACCAAGGCACACAGAAAGTAGCATAAATTTTAACGATACTGCTGTAAGAAAAGGGTATAAAAAAGACAAAATCTGTTGTAGAGTAAGTTTATTAAAATTAAAATACTTAAACCTTTTTGCTAAGATGTATTGCTTACAATTAGAATATTGTCAGACGGCCAGAATATACCTAGTAAACACGCTTATTCAAAAGGATTAAACATTTTTACGGCTTTCGGAAAATGTATTTCTAAATAAACTGCTATGCTATACGTATTTCACGAATTTAAAATATTGCTAGGGGTAATCCAAAAAGCATAGTTGCTAAACTTAATGAAATGGAAAAAAGCTGCGATTACGGCATTGATATCTCATCTAAAGTAATAACCATCGCCATCGTTTTATGGGCGTTTAAACTTATTTTTTGCAGCAATATGTATAAATCATTCAAAAAAATTTAACGCTTGTTGTGACGTCACGTAAATAATTAAATACTTGTTGTGACGTCACCTTCATCTCGAAAGTAACAAATATTTTTCAATTAACGAGATACAAATTGCTTATTTTTTGAACTTGAAACGGTCTTATCCTGCATTGCTGAAAGCGGTAAATTTTAGAACTTTAATCGCATTATCATAACGACGAAAATCACTTTATGACACTAACTTTGACATGGTAGTCAATCTTTCACAAGTTTTTGCTTTCAACTCCTCAACGTTTCAGAAAAAATAGACCAAACTTTCTTTTAAAGTACAGATGTAAAGATATGTAGCATACAGAAAATAAGGTTGGAATAATAATGATTTCAATTATAATAGTAAGTGTATGGGTTAGTGATTTGCGCAGCATAAATTCGACAGCAAATTTGTGAATGATATAGCACTGAAATTTGATGAACATGGATGTCATGTAGAAACGAGAGTTAAACTACAGATTTCACCGCAGTATTTCCAGGAAATCAAAAAGTTTTATTCTCTCAAAATTGAAGAAATGTCACGCTTTTTAAAGATTTGCACCTTTCTATCGCTTGATTATCATTTTTTAAACAATTGTCGTTTTTATTGGACTGCAGCAGCGCTGTGTCGAATCAGCGTTCAAAGTTGAAATTGACAGCGCTCTGCTCTACGCAAAATCTGTCTAGACCAAATCACCTCTTCAAGCAGTTAAATTATTTTTAATTTAGATTTCGGACGAGTTTTTTTCGAGCTATAATTTTATTAAGCTTTACTGCAGACGAGATGTCTGTGCATCTGTTTGGATAAATAAAAATAAAACTTATTGGCAAATATGGCAATAGTTCGATTTGGATCGAGATAATTAGTTTTTTTGCTGCAAGATCAAGCTTTCCTCAAAAACATTTTTTTTCACATTTCCGCCTGCAAAACGGAAAAACCTTGCAACTCTTTTGCTTTCTTCCAATCTATTTTTTTATCTCAGTGTCTTAAAGTGGTTTAAACGTATCTTTCTATCTCGCCAACTCTTCTTCCTATAGTCCAACTCCGTGTTGTTTTCCTGTCAAGCCGGTTTTCGACATGGCCTGTTATTTATAATCAAATTCTTTTTCTGTCCAAGTTAATTGCGGATTGATTTCACCAGCCCAAACATGTTGTTACGATTCTTACCGCTGTTCATTTTTCAAATGCACTTGACTGTTGGGCATCCCAACTTCTTTTCCCAAGCTTATTTCCGCTGGCTTACCTCATTGGTTCGTCGGTAGACTAAATATTGTTTGAATGCTTACATATCGTTGAACTATAGGCTAATACCGCCCTTTTCGAATCCGACTAGGCGTTCTGAAAGGATCTGTTTTTGGCCCTATTATATTCTTTCTATTCATAATCAACTTTTCTGTTTCTTTTCCTTCCTCTGTTAGCTGCTCTATAACGATGTGGTCATCTGACCTCCTCCTTTTGTTTCAGATGGAGCGAAGGATACAAAAGTAGCCTTGGTCTCAGCAGTAATGTCTTTTTCTCAAATCGAGAAATTGTAAAATATTCATCTTTCTAGCGGACCCAATTAGGCTAACCTTCAGATTAGCTTCTAGCTGATCAACTTCCTCTTCGCCTTGATTCCACGTTCTCTTCTTCAAACATCTTGTACAGTTGCACTTTGCCTTCTTTAAATCACTACTCATTGTTTTGCCATATTATTTTTCTCTTACTCGTGCTACTACCATCAGTTAAAACGTCTAAAAAGTGAAAACATAGCTGAGTTTTTATTGAATAACTTATTCTTTTTTGTCATGCTCGCTGTTTTCCTGTATCGCTTTCATTGCAACAAACACAGGTTTCTTCTAGATACTGATCTTCGCTGCATTGGGAACCCTCAGTGCAATGCCTGCGGTCACGCGACTCAAGAAACCGCTGATGTCATTTTGTCTTTCCTGCTGGAGACTCTTCACACCGCACTTTATTCGATAACTTTTTCTTTAAGCGACCTTTAGTCCAAATGGTAGGAAGTTGCTCGCCTTCTAAAGCTCCATGATCTTAATACTGGTATGCCCTCGTCGCTTGATATACGAAAAAAATATTTGTAAGACCGTAACAAAAAGTTGAAACAATTGAGGTGTGCATAGTCACTGTACTGTTAATCCTAATCATCCTTCTTATAAGTCAAGACTAGTCTACTTCACAAACAGCCAACCATTTTGCAAATTTTTATTCGTTCCTCTCGATAAATGCTGAGAAACAAAGCAAAGTTGTGAATAGGCACCAAGAACGTCATCTATTGTGCCAGGATTCCAAGCCAGAGCACTCTTATTCCTTGGGTGTGCGAATTCAGATATCAAGAGATACAAACTTTGATTTTATTACTCATGCATTACCAAAGATTTTATTAATTACAGAGGATGCGAAAAATGCTCAAACAAAACAAAAGGGTACGGCCAGCAAAAACGTTTGAGAACCATTGGTTCAATATGATCTTAGTGCAACTCCTTTTGTTTTTGAATTTGTGAGGTCATCTTCGTGGTTATGCTTACATACTCTGGTCTAACCATAAGAGTAGCCACGGGAAGCAAAATGGGCCATGCCTGTCTCCGAATTTCTGGCATCCACTCGCGGTTGATTAATTAAGTTCTTTAAATTTCTTTACGTAAAATTTATGATTTTATTTAATTTTAGCTCAAAATTTGAATTTTATTAACTTCAATCCAATTTGTTGCCATCAAAGGACGGGATAGGCAACGAAAACTACGGTATGTCATATAGCTTAAGACGCAAAATTTACATGACAAAAAATGAGGATTAATCTATCACAAATTGAAAAAGTGTTTATTCCTTCCAACTGTTTTTATATATAAGTGCTTTGATCTCAGTACCCATTTTTGGGTCTACTTTATCTCACATATTTGATATTTTAATCCTTTTTGCGCTCCCTGTCGTGATTATGTTTGTGGCCTTGGTAGCATTGGCTGTCCATCACCTGTTTTTAACCAAAACTGAAATAACCGTTCACAATAACTGAATTGTACACCTGACTTTAGCTTCTTTTGAACAACTGAACAAATCTGTAAACGGTACCAACAAGCTAACTGGCACAAATTCTAACAACACAAAATACAAATGTTTGGGTTCATTAATTGATGGTAATTCATTAATTGATGGTAATTAATTAATTCTTTTTTACGCAAATACATGTAACTATATGTCCTCAAAACTGTATCAGCTTTCCATTTTCATTTTTTTATCAAAAGCTACGGTAACTTATCACAACTAAACTGAGCGCTTGACTTTATTTTCGTACTAACTACCGCATGTCAATGCTCTTACTAGAACAGTGAATAAGAACAAAATCTGCTGTTTTCGCTGAAATCACACGCGTTATTATGATGTCACTATGCCACAATCCAAAACGACAAAAAAAAACAATTGTTGAAAGGATTCAGAAAAAAGCAGCTTGGATTAAAAAAGAAAAAAATATGGTTAATAAAGAAAAACAAAGATTTTTTACGCCATTTACGCGTAATGAACACGAGCCTTAAGATTTCAACCGCGTTACTATGCTAAGTAACAACTGGAAAATGAGAAGAGCAAATTTTCAAAAATACATTTTTTATGTCCATTTTACCGCGTAGAGGAATAGGCTACAGTTTTCTGCAAGCAATTAAATCGTGTGATGGTATTCTTTTAATTTCTACTTTGCTTTATTCCTCAAGAGAGGGGGATTTTAAAAACAATCATTTTTTATTATACGGTTATCATGACATCAATCAATTTTTTTGAGACATTCAACCCGAAATAGCAAACAATCGTGTCGAATTTCATGTTTGTACCCTCAGAAGTTTCGGAAGAGTGTAAGCGTACGTACAACCAAACAGAACTTTGCTTTATGGTGCAGAAACTAACCACTAATGTTCTATTTCTTAGTCACACCTGACAAACTGAAGGTATCAGAAGCTTAATATGTTTTTTATGCACCCTTAAAATAAACACCCATTACCAATTTTCTAAATTAAAATAGAAATATTTTGTTTGTCAAGCATCCGTTGCTATTACACTCAAAAGGGAACTCAAACAAATACAGTAGGTTAAATGTTTTTCGCACAAACTAGAAAAAAAAAATACAGCATGCAAATAAAAGGAGACGCGAAAGGTGAGAGGCGGTGCTGGCGATTCAATATGTTGTCACCAAAAGCCTGCACTCAACCGCAGGGCAACTGATGTAGATCTTGAATTCAAGTCCCACTTGATTCTAGTTTTTACTCACACTGCATTAATGCAATGACGTAAGAGGCTCATGCTCTGTTTGCGAGTCTTCAGTTAGGCTGGGCCACCACGATGGGTAGACTGCTCGCCTTCACCATCTGTTTGCCGCATAAAGATCGAGGCATCCCGTTGAGTACCTTACCCAAAGACACAACAAGCAAGCTTGCCAGCTTGTTCTCCACACTACCCCTTTTGTGCTGAGCGACAAGGAGGGAAGCTATGAATACCATTTTTTAAAAATTTTTTTGGTACGACTCGGAAAAATGAACCCCAGGTCTACCGACGCGAAGCGAATGCTCTAACCATTACGCCATCGCGTCAATACGTCAACCGACCGGTGACGTAATGACTGGCCTTCATCGAGACCAGCATTTTTATTCAAAAAAATTTCGCTTCTATTCAACAGTATGTGAGAGACCAAGATCACTTGCCATTGCTTGGAATTCCGTTTGGCTGATGAAGCAATTAATCACTTAATTTTTCATAAAATATGCATTGCAAAAAGTTTTTACCGCGACATTGAAAACCATTTCCAGAAAATCCTTTTTTGCATTTACATCGAAAGCTTCCAGGGGTGTTAATACACTTTGCCTTTTTATGACAGGGCGTTTTTTGCATTCATCAATATCTGCAAAAAATGCAAAGAAATAACTACTTTTAGCGAGCCTGTAAGAACAAAGCAGTAGTTTTCAACAAAAGGTCCCCAACAAACATTTTGGGGTTAACAACAAGTTTTTGAAAAATACATTGCACGTGAGCTTTAAAATCGAGACCAGGTAGGACCTATAGATGTAGATAAACACCCAAGGCATTCAAATAGATAAGAGGGAATATCTTTTGGTATTTTCGAGCAACTATGGTCTAAATTTAATATTGCTATAACCAATTCCAAATCTGATTTTACGTGATTGCCTAAAAATTGTGCCAGCTACTTTAGATTAAAGATCGCCCGGGGTCAAATTCCTCAAAATTGTTGTATCTCGATTGCAAACCAAGTTATAAAGTACTCTCTCCTACTTTGATGCTGGTGTCTTTAATTGCGAACATAACGACTAATGATACAGCACCAGCACCAAAAAGGATAAAACTTAGCAACATAGTTTCAGATAACAGTTTGGCAATCATTCAAGAATCTACGCTTAACTCGATTTTTTAAATTGATACGTTGCAAAACTGAAACCAATCGAGACTTAGTATCTGCCAGAATTAATGCCAACTGCCAACTTTCGGGAAGATTACAGATACAGGTGTTAACAACATTGATCATATCTACTCGCCAAGTCTAAGCAACCACCAAAAAGGTTTCCAAAGAGCTTTCTTTTCCAGAGACAATTGGGGCAGATATAACTTACTACGATTTTGGCTGCCTCACCATCTACGCAGAAAAATTATGCATTTCTAGCGACAAAAGAAAACCTAACAAGTCCTGCTGGGATATGTAACTGTGAAGCTATTTACCAAATTTAGCAGGTTTTGCCGGCATCGAATCAGATGGTGCTGCAAGTGATTTGCTTTAAAGCTTGACAGCAACAGGCGTGTTCGATGGGAACATTTTGTCCACAAAATTGACTTCACATATTTAAGCCGTAAGGTCTGTAATACTACCAGATGGTTAATTATATTAGGCCAAAACAACCTGTTATGGCATTGTCTTAACTCTATAGTAACACATTTAGTTAATATTGAGATGTTTCTCAGCACACGTTTTCTCGAAACTTTTAGGTGAAAACAAATGTCAGGCCCTAATATCATATGACCCAAATTTATACTTTACTGAGGCAAAGCACTAAAATGTCAGTTGCTTGGCTGTATATTTTACACGACCTTAAAATTTCAAAATCTGGAGTAAACCTGACGTTGTTGCCATACTCATACCAGGAAGTCTTTCAAGGATGCTAGGCGATATCGTCTTATCTCGCGTTTATGAATTTCTTGCAAAATCTTGCGTTAAAAATGGGTTTTCATGCGCCGGTATTGAACCGCTTTGACTCTCTTCTGCCATTTAACCAAACGGATTTTTGACATGGGGCTAAACTACTGACTAGGGTACAAATGGAGCCAAGACAATGAGGTGTGTTTCTTACGTAAGAAGTCGATTTCGTTCTGTATTCATAGATCTCATAGCACCATGCTGAATAGATTTGCTCTACAGCTTGTCGTCAAGTTTTTTCATGTCTTACCAGACAGGTGCATGAGCCCGCATGCACTGACAGTTTTACTCTTTAACTATGCACTTTAATTCACGCTAGCTGGTACACCTGGAATCATTATCAGTTTTGTTACAAACCTTTGCACCGCTTGCCAGAGTAGCCTTCAGCACACGAGCATTTGTAAGTATTCATACCTTTGCATTTACAAATTTCCCTCGTAGATTTAAGAAAAAAATTCTATCCTCAAATAACAAAGTAAGTTAGTTTCTTTTAACTGGTCACAATCAATTTTTTTATGTAAAGTGTCAGGGTATTAAAATTTACATTTTATAAACAAAAAAAGTTTGTTTTAACTATCAAACGATTGCAGCTTTTGGCATTTGTTTGAGTAGATTCCAAGATACCTAATTTTTAATTGCCAAAATGCTTTTTTACAAACACAATTCAGCTTTTGCCGAGCAATGGGGTCATAGAAGCACATGGACTGACCGAGTAAAATTCTTAGGCCAGCCGATGCTTATTTGATCAAAATCAATTTTGGTAATTGTTCAGCATAGTCGTTTTCTTTCAGTAAATACTTTTTAAAAAGAATTATTGAGTAGTTTTTGAATGCTTTCACGTGAAGGCTGTGATTAAAATCTGGTCTTGTGATATATGACATCGTAAAAAAGATTTGATTTTTGTGTAGCAGCTAAGCAAATACGCGCCAAGAACAGGGTTAAGTTAAACTAAATGAGTTATAAAAGCTGTGACAAGAGGCAACGTTTTAAAAGAGTACGGCAATCAAATTTTTTTTCAAATCAATACAAAACTTTTTGCTTGATTTATTCAAGATTTCAAGCCAAACTGCAAACTCTTGTGAATCTAACCAAACGCCTTCTACTAATCCATCTCACAACATCGTCTTGAGTACAACTGTTTCAAAAATTTTTTTTGATTGATATTAAATTTTCGACACCAACTCTACTATTTGATAAAGCGCAAACGTATCATAAAAAAAAATTTTGTTTTGAAGAATTGTAGTATTACATCACAACTGCTCTCAAAGACAGCTTTATCGAAACCATGCAAAAATGAATATATTTACACAACTTCTTGGCTACAGTTTACCTTAGGTATTTATGTGTAACTATGAATGGTTTTAAGTGCGTACATAAAAGAATTTGAACTGTTATTGGTAGAAGACTACTTGAGTTTTGGGATGAAAGGTAGCTATGAGTGGGAAACACGTGGTTTAAACAAAAAGGATAAAATAACGTACGAACAAACGCTAAAAAAAGAAATAAAACTGAAATTGATTTTATGTAATTGTTGTTATTGTTGCTACCCGACATCAGCGGACCACCAGGCTTTAGATTGGAGTTTGATGCGGCCAAAGAAATGGAAGATTTGGCCGCACTCAGTCATAGAGAAGTAAAGAGAGTAGCATAAGAGAAAAAAAAAGAAACGAATATTCCTCTGCAGAAGAACAGTGAGAGTTGCAGCAAGAAGCAAAGTCATCTCAACGAACTATCTGAAAATTGAAAAAAGAGGGAAGTTTGTTGGGGCGAAAAACCAGAGAAATAGGGGCGGTTAGTAGAATTAGTAAGTGATCTAAACACAGGTTCTCAAGCATTTTCCAAGAGCAAAAGAGGGCGAGAGAGAAGGGAGCAAAGGAGATATCAGGAGAGGAGCAGCTGCCAGAAGAGCAATGTGGAAGAATACTTCCTCCCCACGAAAGTCGGAAGTACTTTTTGAGTCCCAGAGGGGGTGATGGCAGTTGAAATCCCCCAGAATAAAGAGATTTCTGGAGAAGAAAAGAATGGAGGGAGAAAAGGAATCGGTTCTGCTATCCGTTGGATAAGACCAAATAGGGAGAGCATAAAGAATAAGAAATGAGAACGAGAAGGAGTTGTTTAGTGAGAAGTTGACCTCTACATAATCAGAGTAGGGGTCAAGCGAAGAGAAAGAGTAGGTAGAAAGTTTAGAGTAGAATAAGCCCTGCCTGACAAAAATGATGACGCCGCCGCTAGCGTGTGTGGCATGTGGAGAAAGAATGCCAGACCGGGAGTGGTGCGATCAGATCGCAAAGCAGAGAATTCAGGGATCAGGAAAGAGGAAGATTAATTAAGGTTAGATTCCTGAATGCAAATAAGGTCAACAGGATCAGACAAAATAAAGTGTAGTAGTTCAGTGCTCCTGGTTCGAAGACCTTCAGCATTCCATTGAAGAACCCTGAGGAGGTCAAGAGGAAGAGGAAGCAGGAGACATAGAAAGACAGCCAGGAGTATGAAGCAGTGGTGAGGGTACAGAATGAAAAGATGCAAAATGGGCAGAAGGGGGATAAGAGGTTTGAAGGCAAGGTTTGAGTGGAAGTGCCGCATTAGCAGTAGGGGGGGACAGATAGGCTAAGTAGCACAGTGGAGATATACAAGCTGCGAAGTCCGAGGAGGAAGTCGCGGTGTTAGTAGGTGTGGGATCTTCAGAAGAAGCTGGGATGCAGCAGGGAGGGAAACCTCAGGAGAAAAAGCGGGAAGTGAGCACCTTAAATCGACTCATTTGGAGCAGGTGCAGCATTGCACCGACCAATCCCTACAGATCATGTTTACAGTGCACACTGAACAAGGAAGACGGGGCCAAAGTTGAAATGAACTTTGCTGCTCATCAGGAGAAAGAGAAAATAAAAAGACGGGCAAGAAAGAAGCAGAAGAAGAGAGAAAACAGGTGACTGATTTTAAAGAGGCTGCCTGCTACCCTACTGCTGTCATTCTGGGGGCAGCACGGCAAAAAATTGTTTATGCAAAGAGAGTGCGAGGTAACTGGAACCCTCGGAAAGGCCAACAGCCATTTTGACCAGCCCAAACGGGGTCGGGGACCGCACCACCACATTGAGGCGGTTGTTGATTGATGCAGATTTTATTTAATTCGGCAACGCAAACAAAAAGTAATTACTTGAAAGCAATACGAGATGGTGACTGCAAATGTGGACAAAAGGAAGTGCAGAAGTTGAAGAAAAGTCACATGAAAATGAGATTTCAAGAAAGACTGGTAGATGGTTAATTTTGATTTGCCAAGTTAAAAAAATTCTTAAAAATAGGTGATTTTAAGAGCTTGTGGTAAAGCACATGGAAAAAAAAGACAAAAAATGGGTCGAGATACCTGATGCTGGTGGTGAAATGAAATAGTGAAAGAGCAATAAGACAAAAATTTGGCATGTGAAACGACGTGTATGAGATGATAAGTGTTTCCGATTAGAACGTCCCGCTCTCGAAAGCCTGGGTTTGCACCCCAGAATAGCTAATGCAAATGTTGTTGTTGTTGCGATTACCCCTCCTCTTCCTCGGGATGGAAGTACGCCAGCAACGGCAATTCAGGTTCATGCCGTCAACCTAATTAAATTTGGGCTAGGGAAAGATGGCAGCCTATTTCGAACCAGTCATGAATGACTGGTAGCCCTACCACCAACAAGGCGGAATGCCACTGGTGAGTACCCAATAGTCGCTTTTTGCGACATGCTGGGTTAACAACTTCACAATTGTAACGCGATAAAGAACGAGTAGGCCACCTGTCTGCCACATAAAGGTGGAGGTGTCCCGTTAAGTGCCTTGCCCAAGGATACAATAAGCAAGCTTGCCGGCTTGTTCTCCACACTATCCCTTTTTATGCTGAGCGCCAAGCAGGGAGGCTGTAAAACTTAGGAAATGAACCCCAGGTCTATCGAGTGCAAAGCGAACGCTCTAACCACTACGCCTTAGCGCCGGTAGCTGATGCAAATCGTTGGTTTGAATCCCACTTTAAGTCAGTTTTTACTGATGCTGTCGTATGGCAGTGACGTATTGACTGATTCCATTTTGGTTAACATCGTAATAAAGAATTTTACCTCGATTCTCGAAGGATCAATTTCCCATCAATCTCAGTTATTGTAACCTAAATGATAGCATACCGAGATCACTGGCACTAGCTTGATGGTCTCGCTGGCTGAGCTGGCAAATTATTACTTAAATCTTGTGAGAAGAATGCACGAGGAATATAGAAATAATGATAAAAAATATACATGCGTTGGGTTGATATTAAAAAAACAGTTTACAGAATTTCGAGAATGGCGGTGATTGGGCGATAATGGAGAAAGCTTTAGCACAAGTAGGTGTATGAGCTGCGATGAGTCTCTATGATGGGGCGAAAACAAAAGTTTTAGGGTCTAAATTTTAATAAAGATTTAGGGTAAAATCATTGTCAGCTAAAAGTCAATCTATCTTTTCTTTGTTGATTTTCGCAATGGTGCAATGCCGAGTGTGCAAGTAAATCTTGATGAGTAATAATTTGCATACAGATGAATTAAAACTAATGAGTGAAAGTATGAAAAATTTTGACTAGAAGTATTGGAAATGAAAAGAAAAGTTTGGAAGTAAGGGAATGAAAGTAATCTTTTGGAAAACACAAATGATAGTGAGTGGTTTTAAAGGAAAATTACTAAAACATTGTTAATCCATGTGCAACAAGGGAGTGATGATAAATCCCATGGTGTGCCCAAATATTGGTTAATGGGTTTGTGGTAAAGACGCGAGAACATAAAAAATGTCAAATCTGGCAAAACATTCTATCGTTAAAGATGCGTTGAGATAAAAAAAAGGTAAAATGTAACCAGGCGAAGAATAATCATTTTACAACGAATTTAGGAAAAAACTTATATTATTACTCGTAACTCAACAAGATAAATGCCAATGGTGGATGTGCAACATCGCTGACATCAAGAACAAATTAAACTTTTGCTTGAATTTTTTGTACATGTATTAGCGTTGCAATCAAGGGAGTCAGCAGAAAAAACGATGACCAAAAAATGATCTTGGTGAGAACATCAGTTAAAATATTGCTTTGTAAGAGCTGAGAACTTAAAAAAAGTTTTTCACCTTCCTTTCAGTTTGACAATACATCCAGTACTTTTAAGCTAACTTTTGATTACATTTTAACAATGCAATACTGTAGATTGCAGGTAAATATTAAGTGCCGCAGATTGGAAATCCCTGGTTAGAGGTGAAATCAAGAATTTATTGAAGGATGAATTTGTGTGAGATCAGTATTACTTCTCAGAAGTGAGGCATGATGTCTGAAGAAACGTGAATTGTAAGGTTTTATAAAAACTTAGCAAGCAATGTTTGGCGTTAAGTTGGTTAATAAAATATTTAGAAAAGTAATAGACAAAAATTAATGATATATTTGCTTGATTGCTTGGTATGAAGAAACCGTGAATCAAAGAGGTTGATCTAACGCTTTTTGAGTCCGCTAATACCTTATTCGGTTTTGGGATAGCAACCACTATTTTTCTTTTCCATACTTAGACAAAGATAGGTTTGCAAAAGTATATAGGGATATTGGTATGTTCAAAAGAAAGATGACGATGATGTTTTGAGAAGAGCCTAAACTTTTCAAGTATTTGAACGTATCAAACGGGGGCGGTCGAAGATAACAAAAAATGGGAAACGTTGGAGAAAAAAGAAATTAAAAAAGATTGGATTCAAAACGAAAGACGCCTTTAATAGAAAAAAGTGGCGCAACGCTGTTTTTGACTTCTGGTGAATCCGATCACCCACGTGAAAAGTGACATAACAGGATAAAAAGTAGATCTTTTTCCCTTCCTTACCTTTAGAAACATAAGTTCCATCAACTTTG
This sequence comes from Trididemnum clinides, assembly GCA_963675345.1. NCBI lineage: Eukaryota > Metazoa > Chordata > Ascidiacea > Aplousobranchia > Didemnidae > Trididemnum > Trididemnum clinides. Next base: position 58,248,737 of record OY776284.1, on the reverse strand, counting down.
CATCCACACTGATTTGGCCGTACACAATTATTTCCATCTTTCAAATAACCGTATTGACAAACACAATCTTCCACATGTCCGAAAATAAGACATCTATTGGTATTGACATTGTTAGTTCAAGTACCGTCTACTTTGAAAAACGGCTTTTACCAAGTTCATTTTTTTGCATAAAATGTGAGCGTTTAATAAAATACAATTATTTTTCAAATGTATAGAAAGTTATTACCAACAATGCTTAAGAAATCAAAATTTACGTTTTATACAAATTCTATTGAATAACTTAAACACGAAACAATTCAGAGAAAAAAAAGGCAGGGGAGGTCCATTAATCGACTGCCCAACTAGCCTGAAAAAATGACTGGCTTCCAATTGCAACAATGCAAATCCAAATTGTCTACAATCGAAGACAATGGAATTGCATGAATAAATGGAGCAAGCGTGGCATTGATCAATAAACAATTAAAGTAAATAGCTTTTCCCTTTTGTTTTTTTAGTTTCTAGTATTGAAGTACTTCACTTCTTGTTAGATCATACGGCTCAGTTGTTGCACATTACAAATAATCTTTTTAACAGTTACAGAAAACTTTGCGTTGGCAAACAAATATTTTCTAGAAATATTTTTAGAACCATTTTAAACCTAAACAAAAAATTTTATTTTACTGCTAACGTCCGTAAATAAGTCAAAAATAGAAAATATATATGAAACCAAACATGCAACCAGGACATTCCATATCACACCATATCTTCTTCAAAAAAAGGAGAGCGGTAAATTTATCTCACACTCTATTTTACTATTATTTCAGAGAAACGCGAAACTAACTAATCAGAGATGGCCTATACTCCTAAAATTATCCCATTTGTTTTTTCCCTTATTTTGCTTTTATTACAATTACACAATCTGTTAAAACTTTCAAAAACAATTTGTTTTAACCCTGCATGCTGCATTTTGTATCATTTTACATTTCATGACAAAATATTATTTTGTTACTTTGCCGATGCGTATGGATCATTGCATGAATCTTGACATGGAGAAGCACATCCATCGTAATAACTATTTGCTGGGCAAGAAATTTTTTGCGTTCCAGTTTGTTTCCTCCACTCACACAAGTCTATTCCACGTGTTTGGCATTCTTGAGCATATATTTCCAAAGCCTAAAAAATACAGTCAAGCAATGGAAGTTAGAACAACTACTTTACTGGAAATGTACCGCAACCAATGTTACGTACAGTTTTTTTTGCCTGTTTATGAAAATCAAGCCACAGAAGTTAAAGATAGTCCTTGCTTCCGCATAACTCAGACTTAAAAAATTTCAACCCCGCGGTCTCGAAGCTCACGTTTAATGTGGACTTACTCAATAATTATATACTTGATAGCAGCACAGATATAATAACTAATCATTTTTCAAAAAAATTCAAAGTACGTTTCAATAAGCAACTTTTCTTTTCTAATTACAATAGTCTGTTTTTACTACAAACAAGAGCCTTGTTTTCTAACTGGCTGATGTGGCGTACATAATGATGTCATTCTGTTTTACTACAGAACTGTAAACCTTTTCACATAAAGTGAAGCAACTTTGAAATATTTACTATAAAAATATTCTTATTTTCCAAAAATTTACATACCAAGCATCGTTTTAATCCGTCTTTTCTTATCATAGATTTCAGGTGCAACAACTCTGTGTTCACTTAACGAGTATATTTCTCAATTTTGGCTACATTTACTAACTCAGTTGAACTAGGTTGCAAAATTCTGGGTCATTTAACGTGAGAGTATTTTTGATTATTTTGTTGTAAATAGCCAAACCCACGCAGAGACTCTTTCATCCAAAGAGTTTTTGCACTCTCAATATTGTTTGCTTTTAATGTTTTAGCAATTCAACGGTGAATCACCTCAAACTCTTTAAAAAATTTTCTTTGCAGTATGCACCCTTTCGATCATTTTATCCAAGCTTGGTGATCATGGACAAATCAAGAATCAAAGGCTGTTTTGAAAACTTAGAGCTTAAAATGCAGTCGCTTACTTTCAGAATATAATTCAACAAGGCAAAAGAATTAGGTAGAGTGGTAGAACATTCGTATTGTTTATCTCGATTTAAATTAAATGTTGGTAGGTTAACTTTAGTATCATTTCAGAACAAACATGTTTTCTAAGTATTAAATAATCTTACTTAAGCAATCTTACATTGTCATTGCAAAGTTTGGTAAATTTGTGGCTCAATTTATTTATATCAGCTCATAAGGAGGAAGATCAATCTTTTTTTGGTTGGTTTGGATACCAAACGTTGTTGAAACAATGTGCACTATCTGCAGTTACTGTTGAAAGTGAACAGATGGCTTCGTGTGAATTTAAATTTTTATCTGTTAATTTTACATTTACCACACGGTTGCAAAAAATCATCAGACAATGTATGCTTTTGGTTTACGATATGGCTCTTGAATGGAAAACCAAAACAACGTTTTAAAACTAAGTTAAAATCAAATCAAAATTGAATTGTGAATAAATGGATATTAAGAGCACACAAATACGTTATATACGACGGTTTACCCACACTTCAGCACGCGACATTTCATCATGCGACTGTTAATCACGGACATTAAACCACTAGATATTTTATCACTTAGACACTACGACATTTCATCACTTAGACATTTTATCACCACACAGATCATCATGTGGACACGTACAGCCTTAACATGGGCCTAACCCTTTAACACTACGACATTTTATCACTTAGACATTTTATCGCCACACAGATCATCACGTGGATATGTAAGGCCTTAACATGGGCCTAACCCTAATCCTATCACATAAATAAATAATGTTACTATGATTTTTTGCTTTTTCGCGTGATTAAGTATCTGTGTGATTAAATTTTTAAGTGATTAAACGTCTGGTGAGTAAATGTCCGTGATTAACAGTCGCGTGATGAAATGTCGCGTGATGAAGTGTCTGTACATCATGCATGACACAATAATGCTGGTAATGACTTAACAAACAAACTTATGCAAAGAAGGGTACAGCTTCCTGTAGCCTAATCCACAAGAAATTAATAAATTGTCTCTGTGGTTTTCAACCTTTTTGATATATTTTGTCCCCGCTTCATTTAAGGTTACTCATTACCTCTATTTTATTTAGAATAATTGCAACACAGCGAACACAAACTGTAAAAAAATTGACTTACGTTATGTGTAATGTCAATAGGAACACTGCTGCTGCAATTTATGTGAAAATAGGAAAAGTTTTCATACCGTGCTCAACAATGCAATCACACATCATATTTCACAAAAGGCAACACTTTTTTCCGTTTCGTTTGTAAGAACCCTCTTTAAAAACTGCTTGGCATAAATTGAACCGCTTCTGTAAGTCTTCTTCAACCTTCACCTATATTGATTTTACTTCTTTTAGTGAGCTAGTTTTCCCTAGTTGGGAACAACCAAATCAGCATGCCTAGCGATATGCCTGAATATAGAAGTGATCACAATTAATCAGAATCACATCTTAAGTTATCAAAAGAATTGATAAACAGAATCAGCACGTAAACCGTTTTGGCCATCTCAGCTCTCTTTTGTTCGATAGTTTGGTGTAGAGGTCCGTTCAAAATTTCAATTCCATTATACCATCTACAGAGGTAGATGCGATTATAAATTCTCTTGATGCATTAATACATGATACGGATTGATTGCGATCACTTCTATAAATTAAGGCATATCGCTAAACATGATGATTTAGTTGCGACGTGTAGCTTAGGCTTCAACAAGCGGTAACGTTAAATGATTACTGATACGGAATACAACACTGGGACCATGTCATAATAGCGTATTGCGTCATAAAGGCTATATGGGAGGTCAGGGAGACAATGGTTAGAAAAGCAATTCAAATAGTAGAATTAGTCGCATCAACTGCCGAACTGGGAAAGACAAATAGGTTACTGCGCTTACTCATATAAAGTCGTGATTTACTTATATTCACAATAACCATTGTTAGACAAGTTAATGTATTTACGGGTTCAAATCTTACTCCTACCATTGCTTTTAACATGCTATGACTAATATGATCTAAAGAAGCGGTTCTTAACCTTTTTAGTACCGTGACTCCCTTGAGCAATAGTTCCCCGCTTTACGCCTCCCACCCCTAATAAATTAATATAAAAGTAGTGTTTCAATTGCATTTCATCAATATATTTTCTTTTTTCGCTGCCATTTTGATTATTTAAATTTATTGCTTAGCTACGCAGGCACTGTAACACGATAAAAACATAAACTTAGTCAATCGTAAAATTAGGTTTATTCTGGATTGCTTTACAAAGTTTACATATACCGCTCTACTACTTTAACAAACTGACTAATAGCAGCCTTAATCCATTCAGATTTTTTACTGATAGAATTTAGCATGACATGGTAGGCTACAGTCTACTTTACAATGTAGATTTGCAACTGCTAAATTATCAAAATGAAGTAAATACCATTGATAATTTAGTATTTTATGACATCATAATTATTTAGTTTACGAAACAGAATTACCATATAATGGTAGGCTACAATTAGTCACAATAATATCTCAGACAGTATTTAAGCACCAACAACCATACAATAGGCGGAAAACGTTAATGTCAAAATTAATAAAGAACGCGTTGTAAAACACAATAGGGTTCGCGCCCCTTGAATATTTACGTACGCCCCCCCTCGGTTTAGAACCATTAATTTAAAGGTAGATCCAATTGTTATTTCTATTGAAAGATTAAAGATCAGTGATTTCAACCTTTTTCACAGTGAGCTAAACAATAAGCTGATCAAGGCGCACCTTCAGTATTTAAGGAAGTAGTTGATTATTTAAATTTTTTAAAGAATAAAAATGATAGCAATGTGTTTATAAGTTAAATAACTAGTAATTCATTGATTTGATTTCCTAAAGTTTATTGTTGATCAATTTGAAAACTCTGTAAATATTACTTGTTATTACACTGAAGCAAGTTTTCATTGGGAAAGCAACCCCAACCCATGACCCTTGTTTGAGGAGGAATCAAACCAACTCAAAACTCCCACGGGATACCCACGCATATTTCACGGCACACTAAGGTGCCGCTGCACACAGGTTGAAAATCATTATGATGGAGATATACCAACGTTAATGTAAGACGTAGCATAATTAAATTTCAAAAGAAAAGAAAAGTATACGTGATGACAGTAACTTAATAGTACAATAAATTACAACTGCTAAGCAATATCCAACATCCGGAAGTGCAGGACCTGCAGTCGTATGAATGTCCGTAATCAAATATGTGTTATGAATAATTATTTAATAATAAAAAAGCTGCGTTATACATTTTTCGCAAGCTACCTAAAAAAAGACAATAGTAAGCAACAAACAGAACAGTTGCTATTGAGGAAACACACCACATATAATACACTTCCGCAACTCTTGTAGAGAGACGCTGCCACAAAAAAGAAATTTTTGCTTTTACGCTAACATTAAATTAATATGTATTGTGAGCATTTGATAGCTACTTAGCACTACTTTAGCTTGCTAAACTTATGAGAAGGGCATTGATAGATCTCGACAGATCTAAGTTATTTGGCTTTTTTTTGCTGAAGATACTTTCATCCTAGTTCGGCGGAAAGGAGGAAGATGAAGCCTCATCTTGAAACTATCTCCCTTGTTTTGTTTACCAAATCACCTACGCATTTATGTCAATCGCATCTAAAATGTAAAACACAAGAAATATATCATCGATCAACGAAAACCAACTTATACAAAATATTGCTCAGCAACGTTATCACTTCTATGTACACCTCACTTAGTTTTCTTGTAAAAATCCTATGACTCTTTCTTTTTGGAAGAATCAAGGCCAAAAATAAAGAAAAAGGAGGCACGTCACAAAAACAAAAAGGTACATAGAATGAAACAGCATACTTCAAAAAGGGACAACCTGCAGCAGACACCACAACTTTCATTATGAAGGCGCAAGCACTTCATCATCTCAAAATACTGATAAACTGCGCAAGCACTAGATTTAGGAATTGCCACTACATTTTATTGCTGCACGGTCATTGTAAGCAAATACAAAGCAGGATAAAACAAATAAAATCGATCATAACGACCGATCCAGTTGTTTTTATCAAGGGTTTTTCAACCTAAGACTGCGAAAAGCTTTTGGTTTGTTCGAAAGCACATTATTTACAACAAAAATTCAATTTTAGCTCACTTAGTAAATGATGATGTTATTGATGTACCGTGTTTCCCCGATAATAAGACCTACCCGCAAAATAAGACCTAGCGTGATTTTTGAGGATGATTTTAATGTAAGCCCTACCCTTAAAATAAGCCCTAGTTGAGAGCGGCAGAAAGACGAAAGGCGAAAACTCCGCTGCAATTTTGGAAACTGATGACTTGCAAGACATTCCAGAGGATGATGATATGATTGTTCTTGAATAAATTGTTGTTAATGAGTTTCTGAATAAAAAACATGTTAATGGCAAGTAAATGTAGATCTTTTTTCGTAATTTCTGTTTATTTAAAATCTCGTAATTTTTACTTTGTAACTTCATTTTTTGATATATCAAAATAATACATTCCCCGAAAATAAGCCCTAGTGCCATATTTTGGAGTAAAAATTAATATAAGCCCTGTCTTATTATCGGGGAAACACGGTAATACAATGAAACTTTTATTCATTACCGACCGGCTCTGCGCCATCTTCTGGCAGGGCTATTAGTAAGTTTTAACAGGTTAGAAATTTTGGTTCCCTCGGCTGCTTCACAAAAATAACATTTCTGAAATTGGTAACGAGGAGTTGAAACAAAACCCATTTGTATGTATTAATTACTCAACAAGTATTTTCGTTATTGTGTTACACAATTTTACGTATGAGCGTTTTTTGTAAAAAGTTATACCGATTGTCCTTTTTATGAAAAATTAAAAAATAGAAGACCTTTTTTCTTACGTTTTTTCAAACAAACAGGCATTTTTCCATTCCACTTTCCCTTCACGCATCGAAGTCTTTTTTGCCCACGAAGGGCATACCCTGTTTTGCAGCGAATGTCTATAATTTTTGCATAATTAATGCTCTGATCACTTTCATCGTCATCACGGAAAGGATATTTTATTGGAAAGCGCTTTATTGAATTTCTTCTAAACCAGCGCCGATATCTTCCGTATTTTCTTTTACGTTTGCGGTAACGTCGCAGAACAATTTCTCCATTTTCCGGGGGAAAAATAGAATCACAATCTGTAAATTATAGAAGCACTTACGCAAAATCACAAAAATTTAATAAAAAATCAAATATATACCTGAATTTGAGGGTCTTGGACTCAATGCAGCCACTCTCCACGTGACCGAAAATCCTTTTCCGCTATTTTTTGAATTAGAATGAAAAACAATTGTGAGTGAATTTGCTTTTGATTGAAAAAATTGATGGGAAATTTTGCCACAAAGCTTGCGACTTCTTCCAAAGCGAGATGTACCATTAAAAATCTTTGCAAAAACTATGCTTTATAATCGTATAGTGCAAGAATACAAATATTGAGCAGATTGCGGTTTTGTGCGCAGCTTTCAAAAAAAATTGACAAAACAGCCCAACTTTCTTGATAAAATAAAAGTTTGGTTGTAAAAAAGATGTCTTAGTCACGTAGTTTAACAGGGGTGTGTACAACGCCGTTAAGTATGTTGGACCGCCGTATATCATGAAAATATCAAGCGTTCAAACCCCACGATGATTACGTTGGTGTTTTTTAGAAAAGCAATTTGCTGCAACAATGCCACCGCCAGAGCAAACACAGTGGGGTACACGCTCAAAATAAAGAGAACTGTTTGTTTTTTATTTTATGAGACTGTATGTTGCATTTGGGACAGACAGTCTAATTTTACACTCGTGCAAGTACTGGCTGGTCACAATTTTCCGGTAAAATATGAGGTGTAGACTTTTGTTTTTGGATCATCTATTTCACCGAAGGGCGCATTTGCGTGCGTTCCATCAAAATCAATCTTGTGCATTCTTTTTTTGGGAAGAGGTCAGTGTTTGCATTTATAAAATATTGGACAGTAGTGACATTAAGTACTTGCTCGTTACACATAGCTTCCTAAAGCAAGACTAGGAATTTAGAATAACCCCAAACAGGTGGCACGTAAAGCCGTCAAGGAGAAGTGCAGCAGTGGTCAGGGAGCACGGCCTCCTTGGACCCCGGCAGTAACGGCATTGCACGGAAACTTTACTGCTTGAGGTAGAGATGCTATGGATCTGAATATCTGGCAACTCCAAAGTGGATCTTGTGGCAACATCTATAAAATATTTTCCGTGACCGAACATTAAAGATAAATGACAAAAGTGAAACTTCTTAAAAGAGAATAGCTGAGACCACAAAAGCATTCTTAAAAGTTTTTTTTCAAAATACCCATTTAGAAAAATAAGAACTGACTTCTTACTACCTGCACAAAATCAGAAGAGCATTTGCTGTCGAATTCTATTTCAATATTTGAAAAGCGAGCTTGAATTATTTTTTTGCGGTCCACAACAATAGACCAGACGCAGTCCACATTGTTAGGATAAGGTCGCGGATAATTCGGCGTTGTTATGCGTCCATTGCTTTTCCCTTGAATTAGTTGATTGCACTCTAATTTAAAAAAACAGAAAGTCAATGGCAAAGATTTTGATTCTATATTTTTGCAAGGGCTTTTTTCTTTGGCAATCGTAGTTTCTAGTGTAAATATTGTTTTGCTTATCGAAACATTTTGTTAGGCTAAAACGACTAATGACTCCCACCTATAACTTTAGATTTGCAAGTTGGTGGAGGTTGAGACCATTGCTCGGTGTCAAGACATTTAATTTGTGAAGAACCTTCAAGAATAAAATTTTTGTTGCATCTAAAGGTGACCATTGCCCCAATCCGCCAAGACAAACTTCTCGTGGTCAATTCTCCGTTTTTAGGGGCATAAACTTGAGGACATCCTGACAAAAACAAAAACTATAATTATAATGTTGACTATGGATTGATCTTCGTTTGATCTAAATTAATCTGAAAAAAATAACACAAAATTAACGAATTTCTGCTCGTTTAATTTGTGGGTTTTTTGAAATTTAGCACTTCCAAATTTTACCTGATAGAGAACAATCTGGCGGATACGACGACCACGATCCATTGCGAAGACACACTGCCATCCTCGCTCCTTGCAGGCGAAACCCTGGCGGGCATCTGTATGCTATTTTTTGTCCTTCGACAAAGTTTTGTTGGCCAGCCATGTGTACACCGGGAAGCTTAAATGGTGACATACAAACCGCGTGCGTTTTCTTTAAATGCGAACCTAGGAAAACAGAAATTAGGATAAGATTTTGCTGCAATGCAGCCGCTGGTAGTTCATTGGCAATATTTTCTTCTACACATTCTAAGCAAAATTTGCGAACATGTGAGTTTGCTGAACGAGCAGTTACTGAGTTAGCCTATCCTTTAGCTAAATAAATACATACAATTATTCAGCATTAACGTTTATTTCTGCAAATATATTTCAAGTATCTAAATAGTCATTATCAGTTTCTGGCAACAGAATGAAAAAAGATTAAGTAAAAAACTCTGCATGGCCAGCGTAACACAGAATAAATATATCTACAATACGTACAGCAAAATCGTACTAATAGCAGTAAATCGGGTAGTTGTAATGATATTATTTAACAAAAGATGGATGTAAATGCATCAAAGGATGTAGAAAAAATTAAAAAATCTGTCTTAGTCTATAAATATCAAGAGCAGTGAACATTACAACTGCAGAATGTGAGACCAAAAAGTAAATATGACGTCATTGCGTGTATTTAATTATCTAACGGGTGTAGATACAGCCACTGTTGATCTTCAGCAACAACTGCTTAGTTTTCGGTTGGTTAAAGTGTTTGGCTAGATCCTTTTTCACTTTAACCACCTTGGTATTACACAATAAATTAGCCTATTTAATGATATCATCTAGTTGTGCCAAAGTGATTGCAATTTATCCATATTTAGGTAGGATTACGATCTGGAATGGCCGAAGTGGTGGATAGCGGTGACTTAAGTTAAGTCATTCTTTACCAGCCTGTGACCATCGTTCGACCGGTTGGTAAGGATGTAGATCCAAACCTCATTACCAACTTTCTCTTAACACTAGAAGACCCAAGGTTCTTGACTACCAAAAAGGACAGAATGGGTCATTTTTGACCCATTAGTTAAATTTGCTTTTGTTTTGATAAATTTTTTGTTGTGCTAAATCTATGTAACATAGACAATTGAAAGCAGTTATTTACTCTAATTTTGTTGAAAAAAATTATAATTTTACCCATTTCACAAACGTAGCTGTTACAAAAATGCATTCTCGTACTGTACTGTAGACTATATGTTTATATAGTGACAAAGCCAAATCAACTACAAAAAATCACAAATTTTTGACACACTTTGAACAGCTTACAGTTAACTTCTTTGCTTTTGTATGAAATCCACAGCAAACTTTTTTGCATTCAATGCAATAGTTATTATATTTATTGGGACAATTATCTATTTGGCAGTGCTTGCGCTTCAAGGATCTTGATGAATTTGTTGAGACAGAACATTTTGGGTTTGACGTAGGTTCAGCAATTTTGTTATACCTGCATAGTTCTTTTACTAGTTCTAAAAGAAATTGTCTTCTTGAAATTGAACTTTTGGTAACTTCTTTGTAGACAATAAAGGTATTTATGCAAGCACAATCAATAATGTTGAAGAAACATGCAACTGGCCATCTTAGAGTTGCTGATTTGCATGTATGATAGATATAATACATCGACTCCAGCTTTAGATTTGTTATGATATTCAACTGTTTCTGGGCGTTTTTTCTTGTGATTCTTGTCAATTGAGACATCTTTATGCATTGAACTTGAACTTAGAATATAAATAATTTTGTTCTTCTTTGCTTTGTATATGATAAGTGAACAGCCTGAATCAGAAAGAAGTATTTCTGAAGAAAAAATTGGTACTTTTTTCATTGTTGGTTCTACACTTGGTATTTCTTTTCTTTGCTTTCTTACAGTTCCTATAATAGTAGTTTTTTCAAGTTTTAGAGTTTCAGTTAGTTTGATATTTGTGAAAAAGTGATCTGTAGTAACATTGTATTCCTTTTTGAAATATGGCTTCAAAAAGGAAAGACACACATTGGTGGGAAGATCATTTTCCTTTTTGCGCGATAGATCTTTTCCTAAATAAGGTTTTCCACTGCACAAATATTTTGATTTTGATTCGGCTAATAGCCAAAATTTTATTCCAAACTTATCTGGTTTATTTGGCATGTATTGGATAAACGGAGAGCGAGTTTTACAAGGAGAAATTTGTTCATCTATTGTTAGATTTAGGTTCGGGACATAGCACTTTTGACAGTTTTCTATAAAGGCACTCCATGTTTCTGAAATAAGACAAAACTTTTCTGACTTTGTCTTTCTTTCTGCGCGAGTGGATACGTTATCAAACCTTAGATGTTTCATTATGCTTTCAAAGCGATTTTTGCTCAGTGTACTCGCAAAAATAGTGTGACCCATTCTTTACTCCACAGTTGTTTAACTGGAGTATTTTTTCTCTCTAAAACATCACGATCAATTTGCAAACTAATAAATTTCTCCACTTCTTCTAGAGGGCAATTGAAATTTTTATCATCAAGGTGTGCATGATAAATTGTATACTTTTGTATTGATCTCAACATTGTTTCATCTATATAAAATTGGAAAGCACTTAGAGGACTTTCTTTCATCACTTGTCTGCAACTGCAAGCTGTTGGTCCTGGTTTTGGGGTAAACACATTTTCGGAAGGGAATCGTCCTCTGGAACTTTGCCCTTCCTGGAATCTTCTCCATATAACTCCATTGCGAGTTTGTACTTCTTCATTACTAAAATGTGAAGATGAACTTTCTTGAACATTTGACAAAATTTCTTGTTCAAGGCACACTACTTCATCTTCAATAACAGAGTCATCTTCCTCACTATTTTCAGATGAAAAAGGCTCAATTAGTTGAATTTCATCAAAGTCACTTTCATCATAAGATGAGTAAATGTCATCACTTTGTAAAAGTTTGAGGATTTCTTGAAAGTTTAATTTTTTCACCATTAGGGTTAAAAATATCTTGTGAAAAGGTATCAAATCAAACTTATTTTCTGAAAGATATAAGTGAATATCAATTGAACGAACTTCACTCTTTGACTCTTTGGAAGGCATTAACAAGTCCAAGTTTGGAACAAAACTAATTCTGCGGCTTCGTGTCAGAATGACCTGAGCGACAAAATAATTTTTGCAGGAGGCGATGAAAACTTTCTATCATTTAATTATTGAAACAAAACAGTTAGTTTGTTGGACAGATTTCTTTATGAGGTTAGCATCGTTTAGTAAGTCACGAGATAGAATGCGGTTCTCAGGAAGATAGCTAGGGTTATGTACTACCATAAAAGAATATAAATTAAAAATTGATAAAAATGTTGCTTACGTCACTTTGACACGAAGGCGCAGAATTGTTCTAAAATGTAAATAAGGTTGCAATAGGTTCCATAAAATACACTAAATAATTGATTGCAATTATAAGAAATGCTTGTTCTTTGCCAGACCTCCTATACAAATATATTAAAGCAACACTAAGATTGTTTATATAAATAGGTCAATATTGACCCATGTGGTACTTCTAGGCCTATCGACATATTTTGGAAAAAGGTTTTACATTTTAACAATTATGCATATACCATATAAAAGCATAAACTGAATTAGGAAAAGTCACCAAGCTTTGTTGAAAAAATTTTTTTCACTGACTGAATGATAACAATTAAAAATCATAAATAGGTCAAAAATGACCCATTGGGGTTTCTAGTGTTAAACAGTGTAAGAGTTGCACAAGCTGAGCTTAAGATAGATCCAATTATTAATTTTTGAATGAAATAACATATGGTGCAGATAAATTGTAATTATTGTTGTATGACTAGACATGTCGCTAAGGCGCTGACTCAGTAACTGCTGGTAATAGCACGGGGTACAAATATACTTTTACCATTAATCGTTATTTAATAATTACGAGGATCGCTGTCGAAGCTCACTAGAAATACATGTAGATATCATAAAACTATACGTCGCTTTTAAATAGAATGGGATATATAAAATCTGGAAATAGATTAGTGATGCCAACTTTCTTCATACAGTAATATACAATATAAGCTGTGCAGTGTGTGAGTTTTATTAAATGTTGTGTAGTTAGTCAGTGTAAAGTGATTTCCAGCTCAATAACATCTTGGCTTTCATTTCATTGAATCCTACAACAGGTTATTAATGGGAAATCTGAATTATTATTATTTTCATGTATGTCCAGCATTTGAAAAAATAATAGCTTTGGTAAGGAAGCTTTTTTTCAAAAAGAAAAAGGTTATATTAGTTTTGGACTCCGCTTCAAAAATTTACCCAATCTAATTTTTCTTTACAAAAATTCTCGGAATACTTCTGGAAAGTACCTTCCACCTTTACGCAGGTGACCAGTGGTTTGATTGAGCAGTCTATCGGTCGATGTTGGTAAACGTGACCGAATAGGTCAGCCTACTGGTAAACAGAGCACGTAAATACATGTGATGAATGATCATGCACAAATCTCCAGAGTAGTATGCATTCTTGCAATTGGAAAGGATTGGTCCAGTTTATAATGCTTGGATCATTGAAACTAAAGATGCAATGCTACCACTTATTGCAAAGCATCCATACAAAGCTAACTGGGCAAGTAACTTGCTAACTACCAAATCTATAACCCACCTACAATTACAGCGAAGTAACACCAGCAAATGTTTAAAAGTAATGGTTTTTCATTAAAATCTTAATTTTGGAGAAGACTAAAATGTAATGAATTCGACGGATGGCTCATCCACAGGCCTGTCTCACAATCGCTTTTACGCAAACACAGCAAGATAGATGAAAAAGTTAAGTTGCCGCTAACTGGCAAAAAACATTAAATTGTTTTTAAAGTGTTTTTGATACATGGCTTTGTGAGCAAAGTTAGTAGGTATAGTTTAACAAATGTGAAAGCAACTTTATGGCAAACGAAGTATTACATTAAGCAAAGCTAGTTATTCGAAAATGTATGTTTGGTCCCATCGATATGCTTACTGAGGAAGATATCTATCACGCGGCAGTCTTGTAATGAATCGTTCAAAAATTGATCAAACATACAGCATACTTGTATCATAGACCAAAAGTAGGCTTGCATTTATTAAAATATGTTTTGTATGCTGGTAGTTGCTTGCTAAGAATGTCGCAAATCAAGTACAAGGTGTTCCAAAAGTCTTGGGCACATTTTAACTTTGAGTATCTAAAAAACTATTGAGGGTATATTTTGAAAGCTTGCTGTCTCAAGTGTTTCATAGCATGTTCAATGTGGGCACCGTTGATCACACGGCACACGTCAAGCCGATAGTCCAATTCTTGCCAACGTATTACGTTAATCCATGGTTGCAGCAGCTTCAGTTATTCGAACCTTCAGTTCAACCTCCTCTTCTGGAAGTGGAGGCACATAGACCAGTCCTTTCACAATCCCACAAAAAAAATTTCAGGGTGTGAGATCTGAAGGCCCGAGACTGCTGAGAGGCCAGGGCATGAGAACAAGGCACGTTGAACAAAGGTCCATGATACAGTTTTTGCAAATTCAAGGACGCAAAACGATTTTTTTGGTTGAGTTTGTGGATCTTAGTTATCTTATTTAACTAAAAAATCTGGAAAGATATGAAAAAATCACTCTCACGACAAAAAACTCATTGAATTTAGCTTTATAACGACACCAGTTTCATCCCACTACCATTTATGGTTCAACAAATATGAGAACTTGAAATGTGCCCCAGACTTCTAGAACACTCTCTATTCCTCCAATTGCAAATCTAACTAAAATTTACGCTTTTTTCTTTTTCTAGCTGCTTGCAATTCAACTTTTCTTTAAGGTGATTTTCAGTTTGCAATCGGTTTTTTCTAAGAGAAATAACTTCAAACAATTTAAATCAAAATCAAACAATTTGGGAAATGAAGCCATAGAGATGTTGAGAACTTTAATACTAACCATTACCTGTACTAAAAACCTATATTTGGGCCACTCTTAATAAATTAGTTTTAGGTGATGCAACCACGCACAACTGTAATATGTGTCTTTTACCAATGATTATCGCTGTTCGCTTGCTTCAACGTTAGCCTATTCTAGCATTTTACTCCTTGAATCGTTGTGCTAGATTCATCTTGCTTCTATTAATGGCTCACAAGCTTGCAGATGACATCATAAATGCATTATTTGCCGCAGTTTAGTTTGAAAATCGTGCATTACGCCATCACACCTGGCTTACAACGGCATATGAACCAACTGGGTAAACAACCGCAACAGCTGTATAGATCACATGGAGGTTGCTACTTCATCATAAGCTCATAATCATGAAGATTTGTTGACTGGGTATGTGCCTATTGGTAGGAGTCAAGAAGTTTTGTAAGAATCATAAAAACAATCCGAACTGTTCTT
This sequence comes from Trididemnum clinides, assembly GCA_963675345.1. Taxonomy (NCBI): domain Eukaryota; kingdom Metazoa; phylum Chordata; class Ascidiacea; order Aplousobranchia; family Didemnidae; genus Trididemnum; species Trididemnum clinides. Next base: position 58,233,242 of record OY776284.1, on the reverse strand, counting down.
ATAATAAGCAGCTATTATAAATTAAAAGTCATTTTTATTTTCAAAGCAACTTAAATTTTTAGCGTTTTTGACTTTCATAAAGCCCTTTTAAGAATCTTTAAAAGAGTTACCAGATTTTATAAAGCTCTTTTCAAGAATTAAAATTACGATTACAAATCTTAATTTTTTTAAAAAAGCTTTATGAAAGTCGAAAACATTTGAAATTTAATTTACTATAATTAAAATGATTTAAAATTTACATAAATTGCTTGCTATAACAACTAATGCTTTCCCTTTTTGCCAAAATTATATTGAAACAATCTTATAAAAACCAAATGCAATTACACTAATTATCTACAGCAGATAATTTGTATGTAAGTTAGAAAGGTAAAGCTCTCATTTTCGTGGGCCGATGGCATTGATAAGAGTGAAGGGGGACAGTTGTTTTATCTCGGTCTTCTTTCCTTCAACACAAATGTCTAACAGCTAATACTCTTTGGGTGCAAGTGGCAAGCTGTTGTATGAAAATTGGACACGGTCCGGGATCAAATTGGGATTTTAGACTTGTGAAGCAACCGCATCAACCGCTACGCCATGGATCTTGCTCACTTAACCATGAATCAATTTGTATGTAATCACGTCATAGTTGCAGATTCTTAAAAAGAATTATTGCCCAAAGCGCACAAATTTTTATAACTGTATCATATTTTGCTTTTAACACTCTATATTTGACTTATTGCAGTAAAAACTGAAACTTTTGTAAATATCAGGTCTCTTCAGTGCAGTTGGTGACCGACAAGAAGCTAGAGGCTTTCAATAAAGCATAGCTTAGACCGCCACACTTGCGGGATCTATACTAGATCCACTTGGTGGATGGTCTGTCAGTACTGCAGTTTTGCTATGTGCATCGCTAGCCTCTTGCATTACTATATATTTTGTAAATATTTTTAACAAAAATAGCAGTTATGAACGAGCGTATCAAATACTTCCCAAATTTGAGCAAAACTTAAGTTCTTAATGCAGCAATTTTCCGCGCACACCAAAACTTTATTCAACACTGCATAAAGTTGCTTGTCAGTGCAGTAATTTAGTTTAAAATGCTAATTTGCAGGACTTATTTACACAGATGTTATTTCATTGAGATGTGATTTTTAATCAGACTTTTCCTTTTGCGCAAAATTTGCAAGTTGAGCCCGAAGTTTTACTTGCAAAAGAACAAACTCGAAAAAAGTTCGATCATAAAATTTCTGCAAACCGTCGAAAACTGCTTTTCAATCTCTTACCACGAAGCTTTTGACTACCAAAGAAACTATTAAAAGTGTAAAAATGCTGCCTTGTTCTTAGTACAGTTTAATAATGTTATTAGAATTATAAAAAAATTATCGAAGTAAATTTTACCGAAGTTGTTAGGCGTACTGCTGTTTAGTGGCTTAAATGCATTTTATTTTAGCTGTTTTCAGTCCATATTTTGGTAGACCACTAAGTTTTGTTGGTGTTCCTCGATATATTAAAATACATCAAAACGCAAGAAATGATCATAAAGTAAATAAATGCTGTACTTACTTTTACTTCTTCCTGAACAGCAATATCGTACTTTAAAATCTCGACACAAACGTTTCCCATTTTGATCAGAGTTTCTACAGGAAAGCCCATATTGCACACTATGACGAAGGACATAGGTATTCCAACGCACATTTTCTATTTGGGAGTTTTGAGCTATTTCAAATCCTGATGGTTTAGGGCATATGGACGTTGTATGCTGAAGATGATCGGATAGTAGCTCGTTTTCACCTTCTTTATTTGGTGATCCGCTGTTTTGCCAATCACTCCAGTAGTTTCCGAAACAGAACCCAACAATATTTGAATCTAAAATCGTCATCAATTGACATTGAAAACCTTGGTGAAAACTAGTAAGACTATAAACGTTGGATAAAAAACAAGAGAAGACTATTTGGTATGCTCGCTGTTGATGGAACTTACCGGGTTCAACACAACGATATTGAATCACGAGGTACTTTGATATTCCTGAACAGGTGTTTTTTGGATCAAAAATGTATTGGTTGACTCGCAATTTACAAGATCGCTGTAGATTGCATTTTTCAGCTGCCAGTTTGAAAGCAAGGTTGGTGTCGCATGTTCTTAATTTGTCATTTCTCTTCTTTGAGCAGCTGAAAAATAAGAACAAGTGTTTAGCGATATGGCAACTTTTACATTTCGGATATTAACTGTAACCGGTACGTCGCTTTTGTTATTTATTCTCATACTAAATACAAATGCTTTATCATTAACTAAAACAGCTTTTAACCACATCAAATTCTTCAAAATAAAGTGTTAAGGTTTACAGTTGGAATGGACTAGAAAAATCAGGTAACTTACAACCCACTGAGCGTTATTTATCGCAAATACAAAAATTTTTAAATTCGTATGCCTTAGAAAAAAATAAGTGCATTGGCAAATACAGAAGAAGTTCTTTACCACAAATCTTTAACAATTACTTTAAAACTTCAAAATTGTTTTTGTCACAACACCTGAACCAAAGCAAAACAAAACTACTTTATTTAATCAGTTATCACTACTGGCAGCACATTGATGCAACACCATAGCGCTTGACTTTGGGATAGCATAGAGCAGCGTAGAAAAGCTGTAACTTCAACAAAAATAAGTTAAACCAGGGGTGTGCAACCTGCTGCCCGCGGGCCAAATGCCATCGGCCACGTGAAATTTTGCGCCCCTCAAAAAGGATCTCAGATGCGGCCCATGACGTGAAATTTTGTGGCTTTGGATGGCCAATTTATTCATTACATCTCTGAATAGCTGATTTTCAAGCAAAAAAATAACAGGTCCTCATACCTAAAATTTGGCGTAAATATTGTTTTGACAGTACTGATTTTCAAACAAAAAAGATCTTCACCACTTTTTTTAGATGAACACTGCCATCAGCCACTGCTTCGAAGTTAGTTTATGCCAAAAAACATTATGGATCACAAACTCTCACAGGCATGCCAAATGTTCAAGAAGTCTGAAATTGGCAGGCCGGCCAAAAAAATTGCACTGTTCTGGGTTAAACCAACACGATTCTTCTAAGCCGGCAAGTTTGCTTGTTGTGACCTTGAGCAAGGCACTTAACGGGACGCCCCCACTTTTATGTGGACGACAGGTAGCCCAGACATCTCGAAAATGGCAACTCCCAAGCGTGTGCGGACGTCCTGTCCAAAATATAACAATACAATTTGCTTTCTCGTGAATAGAGGATAAAAATGGGTAATAAAAAAATCCTTTAACACAATTTTGCCCGTCTCGACTGTATATCGCAATGTTTGACATCTTTTGTAAATAGCGCTCTGTAGTACTATCAATAGACAAATCAAACGAGTAGCGTGAATTAGCTTGAATTAGCTTAGCATAAGAAATGCAATTGACAGCCACACTGCTTTTTTAAGACAAGTTACAGTTGTTATAATAATTTCAACTTTATTCATTTATTGTTTGCTTTTGATAACTTTGTTGCACTTGCTCTTTTTTTAGTATGCCCATATGTCAGCAATTTTTTACAAATTTTGAGCGAGTAAGACCTTATCATGTATTGACAGATTTGTTTGCTTTCAAGTATGTCAAAATCTCCATAAATATGAAGTGATCGATTAACCAAAAAGTTTCAAAAATCAGCGGACGACATGCAAGCTTGTTAACAAATTTTGTTCTTTCTCTGCCACCCCTCCCAAAATTTTTGGCTTTTACTCCTTAGGCTTCGGTTGCAGCAAATTTTCACACAATGTTGAAGTTTTAGTTTGGTAAGATGATGATAACCTTTTTTTCAATTTATGTATCTTTTTTTGATCTACTTTAAAAGCTTTCCACCTCGTTTTTGGGTTGATCACCTTTCCTTAGGAGCTCTTTTTTTAAAGTTGATGATTTTGTCTGGCTCAAAAAGAGGTCCGCAAAAGCTCGTAAAAGTGGGCATGGAAGAATTTTCCCTTCCCAAATACGCCTCGGCAAGTGTTCGTATTATATTGCATCATTTAGGTTTAATACAGGGCAAAGGTGCTATTAAAGATTAATCATTAGGCAAATGAAATTTTCTAAACTTTCGGCAAAGAACCTTTTCTCAAAAACAAAAGTTTATTTAAACGCCCAAAGCCACTTATTGGGAATAAGCTGAAGTAATGGCGTTTAACCAACATCAATTTCAGGCTCGGTTGTATGGCGTTCTAAATTTATCCAAGATGAAGGGGCGCATAACTCTTTTCTGCCCCTGGCGCAGAAGATGCTTTCTATGCCGCTGATTGCCTTTAGCGACCTATTTTGTAGACCTATGTATCCATAGTGATACTCCACAGCATCAATGATATATACTTATAGATAAACGTCGTGGTTTAAAGTGATGCATTATCTTGTTAACGTGAGGTTCAAAATACATTTACCTATTAACGTACATTTAATTAATGAAGTAGCTGAAAAACAAAGAAGGGAGCAAGAAAATTACAAAAAATTGTGTCAGTATTTGAGATGTTTATTGTTAATATTTTGTTGCTGTTGTTCGGTATCAAAGGTAGCTACATGCAAAAGCCATGGTGGCTCATTGCATGTGGCCAAAAATCATGAACTGTAAAACCTAAAAGTATCAAAAAATTTGGAAAGTATCTTACATCATATCAGAAAGCGAAGCTGAAACTTACTCAATTTTGATTCAAAACGTAATTTTATCTTGCTCTGGCTTTTTCAATTTTACTTCATATTTACAAAAAATGAAACTTCTGGGCCACTTTTTATCATTTTAACAATGCCTTTCCTATAGCTGATATTTGACAGCAAAGAAACCACGTTTCCAACCAGTGGACAAGCTGCTCCAGGATTGATTGCCAGAGTCCCTTTAATAACTATGTTGTAACAAACGAATTATTGTTGACAGAGTGACAATTGTCGTTAAATCTTAGTTATGTAGCTAAGGTCAACATTATCCTCACTGGGATTAGAAATTTTTACCTAAATTTTGTCTACGATCAGCAATTTATACGCTTTGACATTGTGCTGGTAAGTTATCTGTTGGGCTCCCATGTAATTTATTTGCCTCTCCCATGAAAAAATCATGCCATTGTTTCTAGAGCAAATCTATGTTTTCAGTAATCTACGGGTAATGCAAAGTAGTTTGAAATCTTGCCAAAAAATTGTTCAAAAAAATGAAAAAATTGAGAAAAATTATTACAAGTAGTTGGACGGTTGCAAAAGCTACTTGCGGAAGAGACCCCCTTCCGCAATATTTAAAGGGTAGCTTTTAGGAGCGAAAGTTCAGGACAGGCAAGTAGATCAAGTACCAATTTGTAGCTAAGTTAAATAGTGCTTAAACGGAGAAGTCTGCTCTGCTTAAAGGCTTGCGGCCTATTCACGAATGAAACACAAGAACTTTGACATTCCGACGCAAAAGCTTTAAAAGGAAAATTTTCCTCTGCTTAAAAGCATGTGGCCTACTCATGAGCGATGTGATCTCTCAACTTCTTTGACCCGATCTCTATATTTAGCTATGCTAGGGTAGAATATTATGCATTGTTTTACAAGAATATCATTTTCAATCAATTTTCTACCTAACTTTAGGTTTCATTTTACGTAATTTAGAAAGCTTCAAAGAACTTTTGATAGTTTCTTCCCTAGTAGTTTTGGCAATGGTAACCACTAACAGCATTATCCAGCAAATAAGCAGGCTATAAGTTTACAAAAAAACGATGAAGACGTCGACTTCAAAAATGATAAAAACTCTGACTTCAATGGCATTCGTTGCAAATCGAGACGAATTACCCTTAGCATTGTTTAGCCACGCTTATAGTTACAACTTTTCCTATTTTTCATTTTTGTATTGATAGGCTACAGTTGCCTGTTTTGCAATTTGATGCACAAATCAGCTTCTCCAGAGACGTAGCAGCCGCCCCCCAAACCCCCCAATTGGGGGGGGCCCAGGCCAACTTTGGGGGCCCAAGTTTGTCTGAAATTGCTTTTTGGCTACGTGACTATTTTCAGTTCAGCAGACTTGTTTACAACCGATTTAAACTGTAGGAAGAAATTGGCTTGTGACATCATAAGTGAATGCAACGTCATTTTATCTCGCACAATCTAGAATATTTCGATTGATTTTCTGGTAGAATCTTGAATATTCGATTGACGTAACAATGCCGTTGTTACGCAACAATCATAGAATGGTCTGGAATTCTGTTTGGCTATAAATACCGGGACAATATATATACACTGCAGAGTGCAGATAAAGTATTTTATTGACATTGTATAGAATGAAACGTTCAAAAAGTGGTGCTCAAAAGAGAAAAGAAGCAGCCACTGCTCGAGATGCTGTAGCGAAATTGCCCAAGATGACAGATTTTTTCAAGATTACTGAGCAGAGTAGACCTGGCACTAGTACCGAGAGGGATGAAGAAAACTATAGTGTACAAGAAAAAGAAGACTATGACGATCAGCATCAAAGTGATTGTGAATTTCCAGAAAATGTAAGTTGTGATTTACCTGCCAATACGCAACCTTCAATATCAAAAATATCTGAATCTCAATTTACCTCTATCCCTGATGACCCATGTAAATGGCCTGAAAGTATTTCTGATGCTCAACGATGTGATATAGTAAAGCGTGGACCACATCAACTAATAATGAATTTTCCATATAATAACACAACTCCAAGGCGACGTTTTTCCTCCAACCATTATAAACGTGTGTTACCTAATGGTGAAAGTGTTTCACGGTCGTGGCTAGTTTATTCTGGGGAATCAGATCAAGTTTTTTGCTTTTGTTGTAAGCTATTTGGAAAAACACTAAGCCCCTTTTGTAGTGGTATAAATACATGGGAGGGTTTTTCGAAAAAACTGAAAGACCATGAAAACAGCATTTCCCACCAAGAATGCTGCAGTCAATGGATGTTGCTAGCTGAAGGGATAAGAAATTCATCCACTATCGACAAACGCGAGATGAATATTTTTTTCAATGAAAGACGTTTTTGGAGAAATGTTTTAGAGAGACTTATCGACATTGCCTTGTTTCTATCGGAAAGGAATCTTGCTTTTAGAGGATCTGAAGAAGTCTTAGGATCTCCTCACAATGGAAATTTTCTGGGTATATTTGAGCTTTTGGCAAGAAGAGATCCGATCCTAAAAGAGCTTCAAGACAGAATCAAGAATAAAAACACTAAAGATCACTATTTGAGTCCTACCATACAAAATGAACTAATTGAATTGCTAGCGACAGAAGTTGAAAAAGAAAATTTACAGCAATTGAAATTGGCAAAATATTTTTCTATAATTTTGGACTGCACTCCAGATATGTCACATCATGAACAAATGTCTGTCATTCTCCGTTATGTACTATGTAATGAAGAAGCTGCTGTTGTTAAAGAAACATTTTTTGGCTACTTGAGAATAAGTGACAGTACTGGGAAAGGCTTGTTGGACGCTTTCTTAGAAAAAGCGACCGAACTGCAACTCGAATTGTCTGATTGTCGAGGTCAGTCATATGATAATGGTGCTAACATGAAAGGAAAACATTCTGGGGTCCAAGCAAGAATGCTAGACATCAATCCCAAAGCTGTTTACGTGCCCTGTGCAAACCATACCCTTAACTTAGTTGTTGTTGACAGTGCTAATTGATCGACGGAAGCATTGACATTTTTTTGAGTACTTACAAGGTTGTATGTGCTGTTTTCTTCCTCTGCTCAGCGTTGGGAAATTTTGAAGAAACATGTGGAGCTGTCCATAAAGTCACAATCTGATACTCGTTGGGAAAGCAGAATTAAATGCATCAAACCTCTTCGATACAATTTAAAAGAGCTGTTGCTGGCACTGAAAGACTTGGAAGCCATTTCCATAGAAAGAAAAGATGGAAGAGCTGCCTCAGAAACAAAATCGTTGATAGCTCATTTATCAAAATGGAGTTTTCTTTTGTCGGTGTTTATTTGGTATGATATCCTATTCCAAGTCAATAAAGCAAGCAAGATTCTTCAATCGTATGGAGTCTCCCTTCATGCAATGGAAACGGAAATCCAGGCAACTGAAAAGTTTTTGCAAAACTATCGCACAACGGGTTATGACAGTGCCGCAACATCTGCTGTTGAAATAGCACAGGAATTGGATATTGATCCTTCTTTTCCTCCGTCAAGAAGTGGAAAGAAAAGAAGATCGTTTGATTACCAAGGTGAAGAGGAACAACGAGCTACTCCTGAACTGAAATTTAAAAGCAACTTTTTCTATCCATTAGTAGACCAGGCTATTATGTCAATAAAGGAGCGCTTTAATTTGTTACGTGAGGTTTCTTCCGCCTTTTCGTTTTTGTACACACGAGACAAACTTTTGCTTGTGCAACAAGAAAATGTTCTTCTTAGTTGCTGTAAAGAGTTCCAAAAAAGTTCGGTGACATTGATTCTGATGAAATGAGCGCTGAGCTACAGCGGTTTGTTTTAATTTTACAAAAAAAACGCAATCTCAATACGGCTCAAGACTTTCTGAACTATCTTCTAAAGACTCATTTATTTGAATTGTATCCGAATGTGTACATCGCACTTCGAATCTTACTAACTTGCCCCGTGACTGTTGCCAGCGCTGAAATAAGCTTCAGCAAATTGAAACTGATCAAAACTTTTAATAGAACGTCTATGACAAACAGTAGACTATCTTCATTAGCCATGTTGTCAATCGAAAATGACTGCGCCCGATCTCTTGATTATGACAATGTCATAACAGCATTTGCGAACAAAAAGGTTCGCTCCAGACTATTTAAATGATACTGTGTTTTTATAACTTTTTCATGTTTTTCAGTGTCATTGCTTTCGTTTCGCAGTGTCTGCATAAATGTCCTACTGAACTCTGGCATCGGTGCCGAATTTTTTATGACTGGCACCTTCGGTATCGGCATGCTTTATTCTGACATTAGCCTGTTTACTTATGTACAAATTGTGGTGTATTTTCTTAATGCAGCTTTTCAATTTTACACCTCTAAAGTGATATGACCTGTGCGCAGGGGCTCTTGCGCTTACTTTGGGGGGGGCCCGAAGTTGGAGTGCTACGGGACTGAGCTTCTCATTCGCGAGGTCGGGTTTGCCGTGAATGGCCTAGAAATTCCCTTTCCTACCGTGGCTGTATTTTAAAGAAAGAAAAGGAAAAATCATTTTCTTTACTTACACAGTGGCATCATATCTTCCGTAATGAGCATCTTCAACAATCAACTTGTGGTTACGTGAAGAACATCGTATGGTGGTAATACGATCGTCACATACTACAGACTGGAAGGAGGCAGCAGTCGGAATTAGAGAAGTTGGTTTATGAAGAGAATTTTTTAATCGCGTTTTCATGCCCCAATCTGAAGAATAAATTGTGCATTATTACCTTTACAAGCCATACCTTAAAAACTGCATATCATAAATTTGATTTTATGATATGCAAGCCTTGCTTAACATATTTACCATGAGTGTTGACAACTTCTTGATGTGCAGTAATAAACCATACCAGCAAACTACAAACCAAATTGTTCAAACGAAACAGCGAAAATCCGGTTGCCCCATGACACCAGATTGTGTTCTGTTTTCGCTCAAGTGAAGGTAATTTGCCAATTGTCTTGCATCTTATACAGGGTGTCTCAAAAGTAAGTATACACTTTAAAATTTGAATAACAATCTAATGGCTTATTCAAATTTGTCAAAAGTTTAAAAAATTTTCTATAAACTACTAGAAACAGATTACCGTCCTAATATCTCGTTGAATTTATTTATTGACAGAATGTTAGACCTCAACGTGGGAAACACCAATTTCAAGACATTTCAGCCATCTTTTGACGCATTCTTGCTCGACACTTTGCAATAAACCTTGTGTAACTAGTCCACATGATGCTTTAATTTTTTGTTCCAACTCTTCAAGATTTTTTGGTCTTCCTGATCTTTGTGCATCAACTATAGATCCAGTTTCCATAAATTTACAATGAATTGCATAAATTGTTCATCGTGTAGATGCCGAATTAATTCCAAATTCCTTGTTAAAGAGGCGCTGAGTTTCCCTTACCGATCCAACTTGCCAAACAGCAATTTTGCACCTCATTTCTTGGGTTAATCTCCTTGTCATTCCGTGGGTTGATGAAAAATGCAAACAATACCTAAATTTTACTACTTATCCACACTATGTTCTCTCAAGAAATAAATGCCCTATGATGAGTACCTGAAAAGCAAATCAAAATTGAAAGTGTACACTTACTTTTGAGACACCCTGTATATGTAGTTCTACGAAAAAAAATTTTCAAACAGATAATTACCCAAAGGAAATGATTATAATTAAGTTCTACTTGCAGTGCTGCTCTTGCAGTTTTTCTCTTGAATCACGATGTTCAACTCAGAGATTACTCTTAAATTTTATCACTCAAAGCAAACCACAACCTACAACCAATCTAAGCGATAAACAGAACGATTGTTTAGGGGAACAAGAAGTCGATCCGTTATTTCTTTGGAGCTATAGAGTTTAGCAATGTCGCCATTGCTGCCGACTTGATGTATTTAAAACGTAAAATATGTTAAAAAATGTTGGCTGTTAGCTAAAGATTAAAATCGTGCAGCTTGCAAATTTAGCAAATTTCTTCCACAAATACGGTTACTTGGGCCAAAGATCAATACGTTAGTACCGACACTTTTGATTTTAGACGTCTCAGAAAACGTCAACAGAAAACTACCTTCTAGCAAGGCAGCTGCTCTCGTCTGAAAACTATCTTGTTTGAAAACTTATGCCATAACGCAAAGTTGGAGTGAGACTAAACAAATAGCCGATTTGCTGCGAATTGTTGGTCAATATAGAGGAAGTGTGATGATCAGAGCGCATTTACGTTTTAATAAACATTGTCAAAAATAGATTAATACCAATCATTTTTTGTAGATTTCAACATTAATTTTTGCGAGAAACCTAAAGAATGGAGAATAATTTAGTGTAATGAAACCAGAGGCTCATCAAGAGTTTTCTGCGTCACATAAAGAGTTTAAAATTGCCCAGTTTTACTTCAGCATTATGTCTCACAGCGCTGATGTGGAACGTATTTGTTTTTTGATGCAGCCACAGGTGGGTCTAAAGAAGGAGGCGATCTTTTTGTCGAATCAATTTTCAATATATCAACACTCGAGCATGATTTTAATGATGTGCCATGCAACCAATTTCACTGTTTTCACAATTGCCGAATATTCATGGATTAATCAGAAATGATTTTGGACGGACAAATCAACTCAGCTCTTGCATTTAGTGTTTTCATGAATCTTTAGCGGCATCGCACTTAAGCTCACCAAACAGGCAAAATCATCTTTTAATACCAATTTTACCTCGTTAACATTAAGTTATGTTATACGTTTGCTGGTAAGATGTTTTCCACATGCTGTTAAGTTATGCGTTTTACTCTTAGGCAATGAAAACATCGTTAGTTGGTTACCCTACTTAACCGGGGTCAGCGTTTTAACCAATTCTGCTGTGCTAGCTCGGCTGCTGGTATGACTGATACTAATATGTGGGCAAACGAATTGTTTTTTACATACCAAGAGCAATAACACCTAAAAGTACATCCAACTACTTATTCTTATCAGACATTAATACGTGATACTGATTGATTATGATCACTTCTAAAAATTCAAGGCATATTGCCAAAAGCAAAAGACATCCGTTAATATTTTTTATACTGGGAAGTTTCGGTCACCCAATTTTGTAAAGAAGGGTTCGAATTCCTGTTTTTAAAGATGGAGGTGACTTTCTGGTTCGGTCTCGAGCTCACTTTTCAGGACAACTTTGTTTTTTTCGAAGGTTATATCTGCGTTGAGGAATGAGATGGTGTTTCCCTGAAGAAGTCGCCGATACCACAAGCCAGATTCGCTGTATTAGCACGTGTGGCGTCTTAGAAATTTATTTAAACGGTGTTTTTACCTTGCAATTGCAGCGTAGATTGAGAGCTTTGAAATCATTAACATAATGATGAATTAATTTTATTAATTCGATCAATTTGTTACTTTAAGTGAATTAAAGTTAAAGTAATAAAATTAATTAAAAAATTAAATAAAAATAATCGATTTATTAATTAAAATTTGTTAAAGTAATAATTTAATTTTGTTACTTTGTCTAAATAAGTTTTCTTCAAAGCTAAATGGTTCTTCAGCAATATTGAAAATGAGGATTTGGGCCACCTTAGCAAAAGTTTATGGCGATAGCCTATGCGTAGCAATCTTACACAACTATTGCCGACGTAGTGTTCGAAAATTCACAAGCGTTTTGATAAAGCAACAAAACAAAATTTTATCTAATAAGCTGAATAAAATTGCTTGGTCGAACACACAATCCTTGACTGCAGAAAAGGGAAAATTTGTCCGCCAACACCTATGAAACCCCCCGAAAATGTGGAAAGAGACCAAACCTTTGTTCGACGTAAGCTAACGAAGTCGTTTCAATGCCTGTAAAACCGAAATGCAGCCCTCGTTAAAAAGATGATTTATAGAAAATTACTTTGAAAGCCTGATCCAGGCCTCTAGTACTAAAGTTTTTCAGTGTCCAAGCAATACCGTAAAAAGATAAATTTAATAGGAAGACTTAAAAAACTTTTTTTGAGTTGAAAATCCATTAAACCATCTTTTTGGAGATCAATCAAAAAAAAAATTTGTACCATTCTTGAAATAAAGGTACCTATTTCTATGTTTTTTCGGAGAACATTTCTTGAAACTAAATTTTGCGCCTTTTTTGGTGTTAGCACAACACCAATTGCCGTCCCTTAAAAATTTCGGTTATGGTCACGTAGATACTGTCTAAAACTCCTGTCAGTGCTACCGTAGAAAGTTTGCATAGGCTATATTTCTTATATTGCGTTATTTCATTATCACAGGACTTTTCTGACCAAAGTGCTTTAAAACTTCATATCAGACTCAGCGTGGGGATCGGTAGGGGGAGCATGTAAGACCCATATAGACCTAAGTAATTAAGCTAAGGCTAAACAAATTTGACAAATTATAATACCAATGGATACTAATAAAATAAAGACTTTTTTATTTTTTCCAAAACAACGCAGTGGGAAAACTTTTCGTCAAACTGCTGGAAAATGTAAGCAAAGTAAGCAATATAAATAACCTTTCGCTTTTAGTGTTTCTCACGGATAACAGAGATTTTAGTTGCATTGCACAATCTCTAAAGGCAGTTGAAATTTCCTAAAAATTTTCCAGAACTATAATTTTCTTGAGAAAAATCAAAACTAGATGTTGAGAGCCGACAAATTCAAATTTTCAATTTTTAAAAATTCCCCGAGTGTTAATTAAAAAAGCGTAGCAAAAGTGCAGAAAGTCTCACCCGACGAGAGAAAAGCCGTAGTTGTTTACAAAAAAGTGAAAGAGCTTTTGTGAAAAATAATAATTTGTCGTGGCTTGAAACGTGCTAACCTGCTTAGGCTGTGTTGAATTTTCGGCGCGATTTCTTCAATTTTGTGCTTTATGTTTAGTCAAATCTTCTACAGCTAATCGTGTAACTGATTCTTGAAGCGCTAGCTTCGACAAAAATATATGAAATGAAATAATAGTGAACGCGTCATACCTTCTCCGTCATAAGGTGTTTCATTAAAAGCTCTTAGCAATCCCGATTTGTCGGTAGGGTAGGAATCCAAAAATATCTGCAATATAAATAAAAAGCTTAAATAACAGTATATTTGGAAGATTTGGGAGAGGGGCAACTTTTCTTACTGCTGATAACAAACCAAGCAAATAACAGAAAAAGAGATCTTATTCTTGCAAACTGCAGACAGTGACACTGTTTCGAACTATCAGGTCTCTTCAGTACAGTTGGTGACCGACAAGAAGCTAGAGCCTTTTAATAAAGAAGCAGTTGCTAAACTTAGTGCACCTGCGACAACCGCCACTCATTCACGAGTGATACGGCTTCGCAGAGTACTGAGAGACCATCCACCACAGTGGACCTAGTATAGGTCCCACAAGTGTGGCGGTCTAAGCTATGCTTTATTAAAAGCCTCTAGCTTCTTGGCGGCTAACGGCAGTAACTGCACTGAAGAGACTTAATAGGTCGAAACAGTGTCACCGTCTGTAGTTTGCTAAGTGCATCGCTAGCCTCTTGCATTACTATAAAATCTTATTCTGATTACGATTTGCTTTGTTAAAAGCTGACTCTCATACTTGGATGACGCAGATTTTTAAAACAGCCCTAAAAATTGACTTTTTTTAAACACATTTGATGACCGTAGCAGCATCTTGTGTTAAGAAAAAAACCTGAAGCAGTAACAAAAATTGCACAAATCGCACACCTGAAACCATCTCAAGCACGAAACTTTTGCATAGTTCCTTTTTATCTGTGCAACGCTGCCACTGACAAAACGCTAAAAAAATCTTTTCAAAGAAGCTTTTTCCCAAGGCGACAAGAGCCACATACCCCACAAACTGCAGGTGGTGGGTACCCAAAACGGCTTTTTACGATAAGCATTACCTGGTGTCGTAAATCCACGCGTTGATTGTACCGAATAATTGCAATCCGAGTAGCATCATCCCGAAGGGCGAACTGCCTGAAAAACAAAAAATGTCATTTTGAACAAAATGCCATGTACAAGAATTGTAAAAAGCAAAGAGAAATATTGGTTGACATTATATACTGTTCCAGAATATGATAGATCTAGGTTTTAAAATCCGCTTTTGCTTCTATTAACACCGATGGCCACGCTTATTTTTTGTTTCTTCCAATTTTAAAAACAGTGGTATGCCACTTTGTTCTGGTAAAGTCATCTTCCTTTTCTATCCCATTATTTTAAATTTCTTCTTCTATCTTTGGCCACCCGCGCCCTTTTCTTTCCACCACTTTAATGTCAAACGCTTTTCTCAACACACGTCCTCGATTTCTCCTTAGAACGTGCTGCTACTATCACAATTTATTACCTATGCTTTGCCTTTTGCTTTGGCCAGCTACGCACAATTATGTTAAACCCAGCTTATTCATCAATTCTTGGCTATTACTTTTATAATTTATTTGAACATCACGCTGCTTTTACTCGCATCACTGCTATATCAGTTGATCTTAAAGCCACCATCTCATTTCTCAGACACCATGTCTCAATTTCGTACATTATCATTGACCATACTCAATTTTGAGAAATCCTTTTTTGTAAACCTTGCACCTAATTGGCAAAGCAGCATACGGGCGTAAGGGACATTAACAATTTATTAAAATGAATAAAGGACGAAACGACGGATGGTCTCGTCTAAATTGGTTGGGTGATATACTCATTATTGTTTCCTGGCATATTCATTTTAATAAATTGTTAATGCCCCTTACGCCCGTATGCTGCTTTGCCAATTAGGTGCAAAGTTTACAATTTCCATCTTCGACTATAAAATCCTTTTTTATGTTTAACATACATCTTTTTTCACAAAGCGGCTCCTCAAATTCTTGAAATTTTATCCAACTAATTCTCGTTTCTGCCTTTACCACTACGTCACTTTTACCATTGGCATTCAACTGGTCCTTCAAATAACAGAAACTCCTCAATTACTCCATTTGGTCATAAATTGTAGTGCCTAATCTGGTAGCAGTGTTCCTTTCATTCTCTCAAACGCAACTTCCGCAAACAAAGCATTTTTCCAAACTTGAAAACATTCCCCTCATTTTTATCAATTGTTCGTGTGCCGATTTACCACGCTTTTTCACAGTCCTCGAATTTCTGTCACCTCCTTCACTATCTTTTTCACTTCCTAAAGATAACATTTATTATTCAACGCCTCTTTACATTTCCATAACTTTTCTCTCAAATTCTCCATGCTCCATTCTCCATGCTCCATTCTCCATGCTTACCAATCTGAATTAAAAAATTTGCTTACAAAATTTGATTTATCAAGCCTACCGTCGTTGCATCCACCATCACCTCGAAAAACCATCAAATACTAAATAGGTCCTTTTTGTATACCGATTTGCACTCAAAATTTTTCAACTCACTCTGATTCGACTCTACATTTTGTTTTCGCTCAATAAAGACTCATCTCCCGTGCTACAATTACTTCTGCAAAAACCTTTTGTTGTTATCGCTCCCTCCATTGCCTTTTTCTTAACCCTACCACATATTTTCTCTGTACATACCAAAGATGCACAATCTGCAGCAGTGGACATACATATTAAAGTATAAATTACGGCGGCTATGCATTGACTATCTGAAAAATTAAACAATAATCTTAGATCATTTCTGCAAAAAAAAAGGAAGATCTCCTTCACAAAAAGAGCAAAAACAATAATCAGGAAAAGTTATCTAAGAAAATACAGGTTTTTACAAAACCAATTGGGGCTCACTGGCGGTGGCAAGTGAAATAAGTCCGTAATGCGGCCTGTAATTGCAAACAAAGTTCTGCTCCCTGATATTTAAATATAGAACTTTTTATCACCATTTCTATATTTCTTTTGTACAAGTTTATTAAAGCCGACGGGTGCTACAGATTTTCGAAATTCAGAGACAAACTTGGGAATCTTTCACTCATATTGTTTGTAACAAAAGCAAGAGTCCTTAGCGTCCAGGCGTAGAAATTCTGAAAGATTTAGATTTAAGAAATTTCGCGAATCGGATTGAGATCGTAGAAAATTTTAATTGTTGTAGATACCCGATAAAGTTGTAAACAAAGTCTTTCATTTTAACCCAATTATCTCTTCCCACAGAAGATGAAGAATCCAATACAATCGCTAAGTCCATGATGGCGTTCGGTGGGCAAGGAACTGCAAAACATTTTTGAATGAAAGAAAATATGTGATTGGAAAACATTTTTGTCAGTAATTCTCTGGTTTCCCGTGTAGTTTTCTATTGTGGCTTTGCTAAAATGCTTTATGATGCCAAGTACCGGTATGCATTTTTTAAAACAAGAACGCTTTGTGCAACGTGACTTTTTAGAAAGCACGCACGCAAAATATTGGTTGATAGAAACTTACATCGAGACTCGAACGTTGAATGCTATAAGAACATCATTAGCCCAAGCTCTAAAGATGTGGATTATTATAAATCAGCACAACGAAGCGCTTGTATCGCAAGGATTTTGTTTTTAGGCACTTTATAGCAACTGCACCTGTTAGATTGCAGTACTGTACTTGTGGTAGAAATTTACTGCTTTAGCACCCGAAGTAAAAAGTGAAGTACCAAGGCACTCTGTTTTTTTAAGATCATGCAAAACTTTCGTTTTTATCACCAATTGGCAGGTAAGAGCTTACAAACCAATTTTAGTTTGAGTGTCCAGCAGTCAGATAAAAAAATTTGCCACCAAAATCCAAGTTAGCTGTCAATTTGCAGTTACTTTTCGCCTTGTGCTTCTAATTTTTGTAATCCTAAATCTATA
This sequence comes from Trididemnum clinides, assembly GCA_963675345.1. Taxonomy (NCBI): domain Eukaryota; kingdom Metazoa; phylum Chordata; class Ascidiacea; order Aplousobranchia; family Didemnidae; genus Trididemnum; species Trididemnum clinides. The sequence goes on along the minus strand of OY776284.1, from coordinate 58,215,928 downwards.
TAATGATGATTTTGATCTCTATACCTAATTTTACGTGTATAAATGATTGAATTGAAACAACATAAGCTTGATGTTGGAGCACAGAATGGTGATTTTGGTTTCTGCCTCTAGTTTAACATGTGATTTATAACTCGCAGATTAATTACTAATTGTTTTTTTTTTTTCGTCTGGATTGTTTCTGTTCAGATAGCTGAGGTTAGTATATGGCAATTGTGTATGCTTGGCCAAAAGCAAATTGAGAAAGTGCTTGCTTGCTTTCTTGCGAATGCAGTTGCCAGTTGTGAAGAAAAAGCCTAAACAAAAGTCACCAGTCTCGCAAGTAGTTCAGAGCAATCATAGCTACTCTCCACCGTCAGCCTTTTTAAGTGAGCATACAAAGACAGTGGAACAAAGATGGCTCTTGAGGATTGAGTTTTGGTAACTAACGTACATAGTTCAAAGTTCAACATTTGGCTACTCGTACACAAGTACCAAAAGATCGTAGTTATGTTCATACGAACACATCGGGAGAGGAAGCTAGACATCATGGTATCTACCCTGCAGGAGCTTGTGCTCCTATTCTTTTCTCTAGATCACCAGAATTACGCGTGGTGGATTCCAATCTTTTTTCGAAACCTGCAAGGTTTACCACAGAGCATCCATAAAAAGTTTAAGAAAAGACGCTGGACAATTATTCAAAACAATGGCCCTTTTTCATCTTCCACAATCGAACAATCAAACGAGCAAGTCAACAAAAGAGTGAAAGGAATTGGGGGCATTATTGGTCTCAGGAAAAACCATGACATGCTTCAGCGCTAGATCGTGACTGGCCTAGAAATCAACCGTGTCGATGAAGAGTATACTGCTGCAAATGACAACAATGATCATGAGGAATAACTTTCTCGTCATGTGGAAGGAAATGCATCTCAGCACCGATTTCTAGGTCATGTCAAAAATCTGATGAAGATGTTGCTGAACAATGAGCATATGTTTAAGGAGCACAGTGGAGACCTGGATACATGAAAGAACGTGTACGAGTACGACTGCTGCCATATATGTCTATAAAAGCAAATTTATAGGAATAAGAAAGCCACAGCAATTTCAAATAGAGTGTGCTTGACTCAGATGTCACACCTCTGGCAGCACTGACCGATCAAAACAATTTACTGCTGCTCCATGGAAAGAAAACACAAAAGAAGTTAGCAATTAACCTAAAAATGCATCACTTCAAAAGTCATACAGAGCTGTATGAACAAGCTTTTCTAGCATTAGACAGCTGCAAGAGAATTTGGAGCAGGTGTTTCAGCACAAATCTTTTCCATCTGCATTGTCATTCAAACGGTCTCTCAACTTCTCTACCAAGTCCGATTAGTTGTTATATATCATGGAATCCAGAACAAATAGCACAAAATTATTTCTCCGATGACAAGAAAGTCTACATCATAGCAGGTAATCAACACCACCACGTTGGAAACAGTTCACCGATTGAGCAACGCAACCACAAAAAAGCTGACACGCGTGAATTTTCTCAACATTATTTAAGCTTTGGGGTGGTCAATACTGGAGACATAGATGTTGTCGCCATTTTTTTGAGTAATTTCAATCACTTCAGTGCTCTGAATCCAGCCGCAGATATTAGGATCTCATTCAAAAAGGTGAAGATTAAGGGAAAGACATCTCATACAAAACGTTCTCCCTGAACACAATCGTCACAAACCTGGGCACGAAAACATGCAAAGCCATGGCCCTTTGTCACGCATTCACTAGATCAAACTGCACTTCTTTCTTCAAGTTTAAGGGTAAGCAATCGTGCCGCACGTAGATGCACAAAATGCCATTCTTAATGGAGCGATTTGCAACCATTGTCCACACTCCATTCCAAATATCCACTAGGCTGAGAGAAGTGACAACTAACTTTTTTATACAAGCTGTAGTAAACGAATCAAACAAAGACAATGATGTTGATCTCATTAAAATGTGGTTGCTCTTTCAGACGACTAGGAACGTGAATGAACGCGTAGAGAATAAAGAGAGCTGAAGAGAAATGAAGAAAATTAAAGATTAAAGAAAATGCCCCAACTAATGATGCTTTGGATTAACAATTCACAAGGAGTGTCTTCACGCGAATATCTAGATAACAGCTCACGTGTCTATGACGCTAATCAACCATTCAACTAACTCAGCTAAGTGAAACAAAAAGAGCGGCAAACTGCTTCTCATTTGGACCACGTTGCCCCTCGCCATGGATGTGTTTCACCTGAATGTAAAATGCAGTTGTTTTGTTACTTGCCCTCGGTGCAAAGGCAAGAGAAAAAGATGATGTGCCCACGTTAGTGCAAGTGCATATGCGAGAGGTAGCTGGACTGGAACGATTTTCAATATTTACATGATTGTAGGGACCTTGGTTAATTTGTTATCCATTTTCTTAGTGAATGCATTGTTCAAGTAGCGTTTTTCAAGCAATCGTGTTACTTGAAGGTGGGACACAATACAAGAGAAGATATGCTCGATTCGTGTTTATTTTATTTTTACTTAATTAGTTATACATGCAGATCTAGCTATAGAGGCCCAAGTCATTTCTCTGTAGGTTTAATCGTACAAAGGTCATGAAACGTAGTGCAAAAATTAGTTAGAAATTGGCAGCCATCTTGAATTTTGGTGGCAATTTGTTTATTTGACTGATTGAAATTCGGACCAAAATTGTTTCATTAGGCCTTACCAGCAAATTGGTAATGAAAACGAAAGTTTTGCATCAACTTAAAGTGAAAAACAAAACTTGCTCATCCACGGCCTTCACTAAAGCGCTGAAAAAGATACGTTTCATGACGACTACAGTATTGCAGAGCTGCGGTGCAGATTATCATTTTTCTTTAAACTCACGTGTACAACAGGACATATTTTGATTCCACATTGCAGTGCTTAAGCAACGCACGGAAGGGGAGGAGTTTTCGGGATATATCTCATAACCTTTGGCGCATGTGAGTGTACACACGGACCCAACGTAGTTATCATTGGTGCACTTGATTTTTCCATGATAAACCGGTGTCTGTCTGCGGCACTGAAGAGCTGCTCAAAAAAAAATGTCGATTAACTGCGACAATAAATTCGTTCTTGCAAACACTGAGGCTAATCGCCTTTGTAGTTTTCTTAACATAGAAGAATATGTTCTGCAAAGTCTACATGTTAATATGTCAGGCGCAATGATTTTAGGTTGCCATAAATCTTTGAATACTATTTTTCAGTCTTTTCACTTACATTTTCTCGCATTTCGATGCTACTGCATTGTTTAATCACTATTTTAATGTAATGGCTCAATCTGTCAAAAATTGTAATCATAACGATTTAATTTTTTGTTTTAAATAATTTTATAGATGAAAATTGCTTGCGGTAACTTAAAAATTTAATTCCAACCTTTTGAAACTTCGGTGAGTAGATAGATTTTATTATCACGTTTTTTCAATTGCTAATTAAGTTATGTTTAATTCCATTGAGAATAGCCAAACTTTAATGCTTTGATATCATGAAATCTAATTTACTGTGGTTGATGATTATTTAAATAAAATCGATTATGGTAATACTTCAGCAAAATCTACACTTTCAATGGAACATATTTTGTGATTATTAAAGTAATAATAAACTTCTAATAGACTGTATGAGCTGCAGTGTAGTAGAAATTTCGATCTTTTAACACGTTGGCTGCCACGCTTTATTTTCTCTTTAGGCAAAAGCCTTCTTTCAGGTGCCGACATTGTATTTCGCCATTTGAAATAGAGGTGCCAGTGTATCACCGGTGATTCACTGGCACTACATGCAAAAGTGAGAATGTATCACCGGTGATACACGAGGCAGCCAACGACCACGTTGGCTGCCACGCTTTGTTTTCGTATTAGGCAAAAGCCTTCTTTCAGGTGGCAACAATGTATTGTGCCATTTGCCATAGAGGTGCTAGTGTATCACCGGTGATACACTGGCACTACATGCAAAAGTGAGAATGTATCACTGGTGATACACGAGGCAGCCAACGTGGTAATTTCAAGTGGCAATTATCTATTTGCATATTAGCCAAATAGCGATGGCGTTAAAGAGCACGGTAGGTCTACACAGTTTACAGCGGCCAAATTAAAACTAAGAAAATCAATATAAGTGTACGAGAATAAAGAGAAAGTTGGGAATGGGCGTTGTAATGGCATTTGTTTTACCATAACACAAATCAGTTATTTGGTGGTATGAACATTTTACGACTTAGTGAACCTCCCATCGTGAAAATAGTGAACAACATAGAAACAAAGAAATCATTAACATAAATGATGTCCCTAATCTTGGTCTTCGTGTTGCTAGCTGTTCGGCACACGTCAAAGGGATTGGAATAAAATAAATCAAATATTAGAACAGCTAGCTACTACTTTTGAGTAATTGCATACCTATTTGTACGTCATAAAACCTCTGGCTGTGTGCATGTTACTTGGACATGGCATAAACTCGGGCATGCAAAGAGCAAACTAATATGAAATGAAGCATTTACGATAAAATTATTAAAATAGCAGGGCCCCCATTCAACTAATTCAATTCAAAATGCCTGTTTTAACTTCGTATTAAGATTTGAGTTTTGTAATTATAATATCAAAATCGAGATGTGAAAACTTTAGAGATGGAACATTGTCATATTGATTTCTCTTCTAAATCCATGGTTACCTGCAAGCCTATACAACCTATGACAATTTTGTTGCAAGTGTAATGAACAAACATTCAATAACTGATTTTTATATTTTTGCAGGTGTGCTCATAGAAACCCAACATGCTAATGCTGATATGACGGTTATTGGAAAACATATACAGGTCACATTTGTGCAGGTATGCGACTGGGAAGGAGGAGGTGCTACTGCTGCTGCGCGCGTGTTAGATGCTAGCAATGAAAATTGAAATATGTTTTGTATTTCGGTGTGTTTGAGTGTCTTGCTTTTGGGTCTGTGTTTTTATATGTTTCTTCAATCTGCCTATCTGCTGAATTCTAGCTAGCAGCATCTTTTCGATCAGTAGACTTTATATCGATAAAATCGGTTAGCAATCTGTAGGCACGTCATTGTTAGAAACCCTGGCATTATAGTTATACAACAACAGCATATTATTTGTTTGTTGATAGAGATCGTTGATAGAAACCCGATAGCACGTGATCGCCAATAGTCGAAACGTAGGCGTATTAATGCTTTTCGGTGGCGCTTTGTCGTGTAGCAATGTTGGCGAAACAATGAACATGTTGCATTTAGACCGTACGCCAATGAAAACATTGCGTAAATGGTTCGGCGGTTTGTTGACAAAATAACAATCACTTTTATCGACAATCACTGCGCCAACAAAAAAGTAAAATCGACCAGGAGAAAAAATTTTGTTTGGGTTAGTTGCTGTTTTATTTGTCTTCTTGAGTATTAATGCTTTTGTTCCTTATCTTTTTTATTTATGGGGTTTGGGATTAGATATAAAGAATAAGAATAGGGCATTAGGACGAGAGGTAGATGTAGAGTTATTGCAATGGCTGAGTAGTTTAATCACACTGCACCAGCGTTTTGAATTTGAAAACGGTTTTTATTCTATAGGCACAAGTTTCAATAAATTGGTAGTTTGTGCAAGAATTCAGTCATCATGATTTTATGTATTTTGGTGATTGCAAGTAACGCAATGTTTAACACCTCATAAAAGATAGAAATTTGGAAGTTTTTATTAGGAACAAAACTCCGTGAATGAGGCTTAGTTGATGTTGAAAGACAATATCCCTTATTACTCACAAGCTGATATTTATTTCCTTTTCCCTGTTTTTACGCTTTCGGATGAAGAAAGCTATGAAAATATGAATCACCTCTCTGGCAAGCAGCTGTCGGCTCCATCAGAAGTTGTGGCTCGTACGTAGCAGGATTTTGAATCCAGCAGTGATAAACCGAGCTGCAAAACGATCACAGAAAATGCGTCCTCCCACAAAAAAAAATAACAGCCAAAACATTTCCAAGCCAAGAACTTGGGAGGCTAAAGATATATCTTCAAAATAACTTCAAAGTATTCCGAATAGCTTCAAAATATATGTTTACACATTAATTTTGAAACGCTTTTTAAATAGGACGTTATTTTGTTTAAAAAGATGTTGTTTTGATTTCTACCGAAACAAATATATGATTTTGTTCAGATAAGCGAGATTTACATTTGACCATGTGGCCGGTATCCTTTTGAAAGGCAAATCAAAAAATGCGTCAAAAATCAAAACATATTTTTGACTTATTTAAAAGTGATAGGACTAGCTATACAACTTTATGGCCAAAATATCGCTTAAGAAAAGCAATGGAACTTTGGGCGGCGATTAAAGGGTTAATCACGGCTTTTCGGTTTGCTGCTCGGCGCACACAAGGTAATGTAATAAAAAACTGACAGCAGCTATATATGCTTGTAATTTTGTGCCTTTAAACTGAAACTACTGTTACATATTGTTTACCACAAAAGCAATTATTGTAAAAATATGCATAATTTGCGAAAATTTGAAAATTTACAAATATGCATTTGTAGAAACACAAAGTAATCGTAAAAGTTTGCATTTTTTTCCAACTTATATTTTTATTCGAAGCTTACCGAACTAATACCTAGTTTGCCGAAAATAAAATCAATGGAACATATTCTATTTTCCGGCTTAGGAAAAACTATTACGATTGGTTATTTCAACACAGCATGGTCCAATTATTTTTGACCCACGAGCCACTTTACTAAAACATGTCGACTTGCGGGCCACTTCAAACAATATGTCACAAAATTAAATATTAAACAAGAACAGATTCAGATTTACAAGTTCTTTATACAAAAACAGAATCACAAGATTTGAAATAAAACAAACAGCAAAGATGAGTGAGTGCTAGCAATTTATTGCAAATCTCTATCAATGGGATGCATGTGTTTGAGGCTTTTTTGACATTATAGTTTCTATATCAATATCAATGCTAGTGGTAGCAAGTCGGAGACAAGTGTCCAGTGTTTGGTTTGCCATTTGATTTCTGTTTCTAGATTTGACCAGCGCCATAGAAGAAAATCTACTCTCAGACACATATGTATAAAGCCTCAATATCTTCCACATTTCACTTCTACATCATCTGCCAGAAGCTCGTGTAAAGAATCGAAGTATGAAAGATCATTACGTTTCAAACATGTAGCAAACAGGCGCAGTTTCATTTTGAAAGTTTCAACGCGGCCAACTAAATGTGAAATAATTTGATTTCGTTCCCACAACGTCAGGTTCAATACATTCAAGTGCATTGTAATATCTGTAAGGAAAGCAAGTTTGCAGAGAAAGTTTTTATCACTCATATCAGTCTGGTTTACATGCATTTAACTCAATTTCTCTGTTAGAAACGAAAAAATATTTTTTCGAAGACCGAAGAAATGTTTCAGTACTTTCCCAGCACTAAGCCACCTAACATTTGTATACAGTGGTAGGTCAGTGAATTCTGCATTTAGCTTTTCTAAAAAGGTAATGAAACGCCTGTGCCTTGTTGTCGCCTCTAATCGAATTCACTATTTGGACAACTGTCTTCATGACATCACTCGTTTGTAACATCTTTCCACAAAGTGCTTGTTGGTGGATGATACAATTTACACCGTTTTACTTTAGCAAACCAACTAATTCAGTTATTATTGGTCATAGCTTTTCGCCATTAGTTGCGATACATAAACATTTTTCATATCCTCCATAATCATCAATAACTGATTCAAGGCCAGCATAAATATTTGAGCCCTTTGTACCTTCATTGAAGGAACACACTTTGACCAGTTTTTCTTGCACAGAAAAATTCTCATCATCAGTATGTATGAATATTAGAAGCTTACTTGTGTCACTTATATCCGTATTCTTATCCAGTGCCAATAAAAAGTATAAGCAGTTTTTACTATACTCTTTGGTTTTGATGATACATGTTTGCCAAGATTACTTACTTTTCTCGCAATAGTCTGATGAGTCAATGATACAGTTTCAAATTTTCTGGCAACCTTGTCTTCCCCAAACACATGTGCAATTTGTATCGCATATTGTTTTACCAACTCGCCATCCCTAAATGGTTTACTTTTTTTCAACAATATGAAAGCAGTTTCATACGATGCCACTGTACTTGTTGTTTGTGGTTTTACGAAACTACTCAGAACTTACTTCTGTTTCTGACATTCCCTTTTAAGACCGTCAGCAATATCAATTCCTGTCTTCCAATAATATTCTTCATATTGCATTTTGTGTTGCGTTTCATAATGCCTCTTGACATTATATTCCTTCATCACTGCAATTACTTGCTTTCAAACCAGACATTATGGCTTGCCATTATCTTTCATCATAAAGTAATTTTCCAACCACTTTTTATTAAACACTCTGCCTGAGTTAGCAAGCTTTCTCTTCTTGCTTGTTTCCATTTTATTAGAGTGTATATCCTTTTCAGCAAATTTAGAATGTTTTCAAATTACTGTTTTGGCTCTGGCTAAAACTTTAATTTCCTCTTTCAGATTATTTCGCTAGAAACATTAACGTACTATCGAACATATTAAGCGTCTCGTGAGGGAAACCAAGCAACGTTCGTTAATATTGATTTTCTTTTGTCTCTTTATCTCCATGCGAAAAACGAGTTATCGCAAACTATTTCATGGCTGGCAGTTATATGTAAAATTGTCTGCTTTAACATAAACATAACAGATTAAATCAATTCTGAGAAAGTTCGCGAGCCACAAAATTTCTGCCTGCGGGTCTGCTGTTGGACCACGCTGTTTTGATAGAAGATTGAATTTCTATGCGTTTCGGAATTATCAGCAGGCTTTCTGCTGGCACAGCGTACTTTTACTACAAGTTTTCAACAAGTTGTTGTAAAGTACATTTTCTGGCAGCACATATATGCAAAGTCCATCCAAGAATCAAACTAACAACCTGACAATAACGAGTCACCACTTTATCGCACTTAGCTGGACTGCCAACAAAGCAATTCAAGTGTGATCGTTATATAAACTATTTGCAAAACTTATTTCACTGCGAGCTAATTCTAAAAAATTATAATCTACTTGTCATTGCTCAACCTACTGAATATAGTACTTCAACTTACTTATTATATGAGATGCAAAGTTTTGACAAATCAAACAAAAAATTGTTTCTTGAATTGGTATTAACATTAATTCAAAGATCACTTGTTTCCCTGAAATTTTGAAGAAACATTGGGCGCCATTGGCCAAGTGTGAACCGAGACATCGATTGGTCAGATTCTAATCAACAGCCGCCTAAACGTTTGTTAAAATTAGCTGCAGCAATTAACAGCCGCTCCAATGTAATTAACCGGTCCTCAATCCCGTTTAGAGTCGGTTGAAATGGCTGTTGGCCTGTTAGAGAGTCCCATTTACCGTGGCATTCCTTTATTCAATCATTTTTTTGGCCTACTAGCTTTTAAATGGCCACAGAAGGGCGGCACTCTGTCTCTTTAAGATCAGCTGCTAGTCTTTTTTTCTCTTCTGGCGCTCTCTTCCCGGTATTTTTATTCTCCTTCTTTTTTGATGAGCACAACGTTCAACCTAACTCTGGCCTCGTCTTTCCCAGATCAGTTTGCGCTGAAAATGTGACCAGAAAGGATAGGTTAATGCAATCCTGCACCTTGATTAAATGGCTTCATATAAAATGCTCACTACTCTTATGATCCTAATTCAATGCTCTAGTCAACTCTCACTCCTGGAGTTGTTTTGTTTTCTGCATGTCTGTTTTTTCTGGTGATTCTCGATCTTCCAACACTTAGACTTCTATTTGGCACCCCCAAAGCACGTATATCTCCACTTTTCAATTTAGCCCATCTGCCCCCAATCTGGCAATGCAGCGCTCCCACCACACTATCGCCTGCAAACGTTTTACCCACCTTTCGCCCACTCCATAACTCTTGTCTCTGCACCTTTCCATTCTTCTATGTTACTGGTTGTTCTTCTATCCTCCTGCTTTCTTTTCCTCCACTGACTCGCTCAGAGTTATTTAATTAAATGACCCAGGTTCTCAAGCCAGTAGCGATGAACTTGTTCACTTTATCTCATTCAATCCTGTACCTCATCTGTATCCAGGAATTCAGCCTCAACTCGTCTTACTCTAACCAGATTCTCTGAGTACTCTGCTCTGCAATCTCACCGCACTCACTCCCGGTCTGGCACTTTTCTCCTGATGACCCGCATGTCAGCGGTGGTGTCATCATTTCAGTCAGGCAGGGACTATCCTTATCTGAGTTCTCTTCCTCCTATCTCTCTTTGCCTGAGCTCTACTCTGACTAGGTAGGGGTCAACATCTCGCTAAATAACTTTACGTTGCTTGGTTTTAAAGTTTATGTTTTCCCTGTTTGTTTTCCTTCAATGGGCAGTAGAACCGACTCGTTTTCTACCTCCGTTCTTTCCTTCTCCAGAAAGGATAATCTACTCTGATCTTCTCCCCATCACCGATTGCCATACTCATACTCATACTTACACTACATGGGAGAACTTCATCTTAATTTGACTTTTACTTTGACGCTCACTTTCCTTCCACAAAGGAATACTTCACTTTTTTCTTTCCCCTGCTTCTGCTCTCTTGATTTCTCTGGCCGTGAATGCAGCCAAATCTCCCATTACTTTCTGCCGCGCTAACTGCCAGCCCTGAACCTGATGGTTTCCAGAAACGGAAGAAGAGGTAAAAGAAGGACGCAAGATCTTTGCTTGCGGTTATTGAAGTGATGATGATCGACAGATGCGATGGCGTAGTGTTTGGAGCGTCCGCTTCGCAGTTGGTAGGCCTGGGCTTCATTTCCCAACTCAAGTCATACCAAAAGACTTTAAAAATGGTATTCACAGGTTCCCAGCTTGACGCTCAGCAAAATAGGAATAGTGTGGAAAACAAGCCGGCAAGCTTGCTAGTTGTCCATGGGCAAGACACTTAATGGGATGCCTCCATCTTTATGTGGCAGACAGGTGGTGGTGCCAAGCAGTCTACCCGTCGTGGTGGCCTAATCTAACTGAAGATTCGCCAAACCGGACGTGAGCGCTAACGCAGTGTATATAGATCTTCTTGCATAATGCTTAGAACAAAAAAGCTCAAACAACAAAGATCGACTGGCTTACATCTTTGTCTCTTCACACGTCTGGTTTACTATCGCCAATGCCAAGATAGGCGACATGCTGGTTTTTTCTGCTACATTAGTTTGTTTTTCTTCCGTTCTATCGCTAATTCTTTTTTCTCATCTTCCTCTTGTGCTAACTTTCCCAACTGCTCTTCTCCCGAAAGTTGGCATCGGTCTAAGCCAATTAGTACAATCTTACTTTACTGTCTTCCAGCCAGAGGATACTCATCCGAGCTTCGACGGAATACGTGCCATTAGGAGTTTCATTTCTCACTCTGCTCTCCCTTTTCTTCCATTGAACTTCTCATGGCTGCCAAAAAACCGCTCCACGTCCACTGGCACCGGCTTAAACAAAATCGCCAATCATATGCTAAAGCACATTCTTTACTTTGGCATAGATTTTTATGTTCACGTTTTCAAACGTTTTTAAGGATTTTGTGGCACAATGCAAATACCTGTTCTCCAAATTAATGTTTTCAAAAAATTGTTTTCCAAAAGAAATAAAATTTTAAGTTGCAACTAAATGAATTTAGGGACAATCGCCATGATGAAGACATATATTTTCAAGAAAAGCTCTTCAAGTAGCTATGAAGTAAAAAATGCGAGAAAATCTTTATTTACCCGTATGTGCGCCCATGATTTCCATTTGGGAATCGTTTGCATTTTGGTCTTGTTTTCACTCCCAGAAATCAAATTGAACTTGGATTTCATGGTAATCTATAGAAGGACAAGTGATTTATATTGTGTGTTGAAAATTTCCTCTGATGTCATTTCTAAATAGTTTATTTCAATTGCTAAAATAAAAAATACCCAAATTTTCAGTATTGCAATAATAGGTATTTTAAAATTTTGTTTTCAACACTAATTTCACTCACAGACATCTGGATATTTCACAGAATTGCTGTTTATATAATTCTGAAGGAGATATAGTCAAAACGTTTTGAATTTATTTTCAATACATGAAATGATTAGAATTTTAATATCGATCCACAATTGGGGTCGTGGGCACTGCGATGTAGTTTCTACAACAAAAGAAATAAATGCTTTCGCTAAAGGCGTCAATAACAGCGAATTGATTATATGCTTTCTTCCATTGTGATGAGCGACACAGACATTTTAGTGCATTTACTACTTCTGCAGTACAAAACTGAGATAACTTCTTATGACTGACGGAGATATTCGTGTGTAGTTGTTGCTTTTGCATTACAAAACTGAAACAACTTCAGCCATTGTTGTATCATAATGCTTGCAGTTTTAGAAAACAATGAAACCAGAGAAGGGTTTACTGCTTGTCGAATTAGACGATATTATCGATCAATAACTGGCAACTAGTTAACCTTTGAGAATATAGAATTCACTTGAGCTGATACGTTACGTAGCATAGCTTTTTTGTAGAATCATAAATAAGCATCATATTTGTCTTTCTAAGTAATATCTTTGAGCAAGACTGCAAATTTGACTGCACTGGTAGAAAATCTTAGTTTTTACGATTACACTGAAACTTTATAGAATAAAGTTGTGACTGGAATCAGTCAGTAGTAGAACTCACACTTTATTAACAAATCGATTTCACTAAATTAGCATCATCATTGTTCTGCAAAGCAACCGCAATGATAAATTGTATATACTTACGTCAAATTGAACGTACAGGCTCACAAAACTAACTCTATAATAAACCGAACTGACTGCAACAAGAAAACACTGCACACTTTAAGCTGATACAACGATATGAAGTTTTCCTAACCGGAGCTGCTAAGTAACTAGAAATTTCAACAGGTTGCCAGAGTAATACATATGATGACGATTATGACAAGGTATTGCTAATAATCAGATTACGTAAAAAATAAAATAATGAAATATTGCCGGCGCAACAAACAGTTTATATAGAAGAAGATACCATTACAATAAATTTATAATGCAAAATCAAAAAGTAATAACCGAACAGTGGCATAAAAAAGGGGGGGTAAAAATTTTGGTAATAAAGTTCTATTTATATTTATTGTAGCTTTCAATTTTCTGATCCATTTGCTTTCTCTAATATCAAGGTTATGGTAATATCTAGGTTCCTGTAAAAATATGACATGGTAGCATTCAGAAATGTCTGGGTGGGAACTAATGAAGTTTTTGTGGTGATTATGGAAATGAAGCAGAAGAGCAGCTTTATCAGTATGGTTTTGTGTGTTATTATTTTTCCAAAACGTACGGTGGTTAGTTCATCTATCAGAAAATTTGTTTTTAATTTGTCCGACATAAATTTGATGACATAATTTGCATTGCGCTGCGTATATTCCGTAGTTGTCACAAGTAAGGCGTTGTGTGAGAAATATTTTTTTGTTGTTTTCACTAGTAATGAAACCAGTAGATATTACCATATTAGGGTTATTACCGTGTTTGCCGCATAAGGAGCATTTATTGCACGGCTGGAAAATGCCGCTATGATCATCGTCCTTGGTGGTGTTGTGTGCAATATATTGATAATTTGTTAGTATTTGAGGGAAAGTGGAAGGGTTTTTATAAATTACTGAAGCAGAGGGAATGAGCTTTTTTTCTGTTTTGTCAAAAGAAAGAAATTTAGTGAAAGGAGTAGCCCAAACAAGTTTTTTAGATTTAACTTGTTGACTACAAGTAGTACTGTCAGGACTAAAACGACTTTGCCATGTAGGAGCTATTTTTAAGATTTTATTGACCAATGACAAGTTAAAATTTGACCTAAGGCATTTGGTTTTGAGTTGTTGTAAACTGTTTAAGTATTCGTCAGTAGATTCATTTAATCGTCTCATTCTAACCGCTTCCGAATATACAATTGATTTAAACACATGAGGAGGATGGTATGATTGACCATTTAAAAATAAACGATTAGTTGCCGTGGGTTTCATGAAATTTTTTGTAAAAAAGCCACAACTATAAGAGCTGTCAATTTTATGCTCTACGTCAAGAAATTCTAAAGTGGAGCCAGAATCCGCGGTGTTGATCATACGGAAAGTCAGATCCAAGTTGTTATTTTGAAAGGTTTTAAGGAGACAGTTCTTGATTTGGAGGGTGGTTTCCACACCGTATGACAACCAAATTATATCGTCAATAAAACGTTTAAATAGAATAGATTTGTTAAGGACGTCAGATATGGGTAGGATGATGTAGTGCAAGGTAGTATTGGCAAATGATACTGAATGATTGTCTCCAGTAATTATACCAGTTTTTTGAGTGTAAAAGTTTTGTTTATGTTGTATTGTGACATTGTGGAGGCAAAACATAGCTAGATTAACCAAAATATCGATAACAGCCTGAGTAAAAAACGAATGGTAAGTAAGAGCAAATGTTAAAGCTAATATAAAAATGTTAAAGCAAATGTTAAAGCTAAAAAAGCAAAATAATCGTGATTATTTACGATTAAAATTTTACCGATTGTTTAACAAGAGTTTGCTTTGAATGCTGCATATTAGAGAAAATTTAATACTAAATACTGTCATGTGATGATTATTAAATAGTTCTTGAGACTTGCAAAAGTAGAGAATACAGTTAATGACCCCAATTTTGTCAGCGGTTTATAGAAAGCGAATCTCCAATGCATATTGTTAGACTTCTTCCTGACACCTTTGACGGTAAAACTGGTAAAGAAGATATTGATGAAACAATTTAAATGGTAATTGTCCAAAAGCCGTTTTGCAATTCGCTCTGTAGAGGTACATGCGGCTGCGACAGATAAAAATATCTCCACCATCATATTGGATTAGCAGACCAACACGAAGAAAACTCCTGCTAAGCGTCAAAAAGTTGATTCTTTTTACCAGAATAAAAGCTACTCCTGACTTCAAAATGCAGAAAGCATATGAAGAAACAAGTTCAGAAAATCACGGATTTCAGAAAGCTAATAGTAAGAATTTATTTGAGAAAGTCATCCATCTCTGATTCAAAAAAGGCTGGTAGACCATTACTAAACAAAAGTGGAAACAAGTGCGTACTGAGTGAAGTCAGAAAAGACGAAACTGGTGATTATTTACAAAGAATTGATGGTGGAAAGCAAAGAAAATATGCCATATGCAAAATAAACGCAAGAAACGAATGCGGAAAATGCAACGTTGGTCTGCAGGTTGAAAGCATGGCAACGTGACATAAGTGATAATTAAAGTGCATTGTTGATAAATATGACTTAAAACAATTAAATGAACCTGATTTTTGGATCACAAAAACGTAAATTGTTATAAGTGTTTTTTTATTGCAATTGTGAAAATATGTCATTTTTCACGCTATTGTACTCAGCAATGCCCATGATCCCCACTTGAAAAGAAGCGTATTACTTAAGAAAGGCAATTACTTTTAAAAAATTTGCTTAAATTATGGGTTTTCACATTCAACCCAATGCACCAAGTAAAAAAATTGAAAAAAATTTGGGCATTAATAGGTTAAAACCATTAATCTCCCAAAAAATATATATAGTGTGACCTGCCAAAACCTTTTTACAAAATAGTCCGGCTCGCATAAAATACGGGCATGTAGATGTGGCCCATAGCACTAAATGTGTTTGACAGCCAGTTCTACAAAGTTCCACGAGTAATGCGAAAGAAGGATTTGAGTGCCAGAGTATATTTTACCAGTTTTGCTTAATTATTTCGGAATTTAGTGTAATTTGTTGAATAAAATTATTAAGGTGCGTAAAAGATTCCGAGTGAAAAATCATGTTTAGCGTCGGCCGTATGCCTAACGCTCTTTTAAGTGAGAAGACCAAGTCACTGTCAATGAAATAATTTGAAGTAGACATTCAAAAACAATAAATGCTCTTTTGGAAATGATTTGAAATTTTAAAAAAGCTCTGTCTGTTTTCACATAAAGCATTTTGTCACACAGCAAGTTTGGAAAACAAATTTAGTATATCTAAGATATTTTAAGCCAAAACTACAAATTAGCATAGCATTTGTTGGCTGCGAAATTGAGTGTTTAAAATCGTAGCACATGATAACTGTCCAACACCAAATTTGTGTTGTTATTTAAAACCCTACATCTGGCAAAATATTGCCAAGTTTGCCAAACTATTCTGATTCACATGTATAGTAATGCAAGAGGCTAGCGATGCACTTAGCAACACTGCAGACAGTGACACTGTTTCGACCTGTCAGGTCTCTTCAGTGCAGTTGGTGACCGACAAGAAGCTAGAGGCTTTTAATAAAGCCAAGCCTCTAGCTTCTTGTCGGTCACCAACTGCACTGAAGAGACCTGACAGGTCGAAACAGTGTCACTGTCTGCAGTTTTGCTAAGTGCATCGCTAGCCTCTTGCATTACTATACATGTGAGACCTTGTGACCACTAGGCTGTGACAGCACTATTGTTCTAGCAGTTGCTAGACTTAGTGCACCTGCGACAACCGCCACTCATTCACGAGTGATACGGCTTCGCAGAGTACTGACAGACCTTCCACCAAGTGGATCTAGTATAGATCCCGCAAGTGTGGCGGTCTAAGCTATGCTTTATTAAAAGCCTCTAGCTTCTCGTCGGTCACCAACTGCACTGAAGAGACCTGACAGGTCGAAACAGTGTCACCGTCTGCAGTTTTGCTAAGAATTCTGATTCAATTTTAATTATTTTTTGGCAATATAGCGAATAAGATTTCACGAGACAAATCACAAATAACATCGCCGTAAACGCTGTGAGTTAGAAAAGCTGACCCGTTTTATGTAAGAGAGTTTTACATATTCTGTTTTGTTTCCATTTACGGAAGTAGCCATACTCCCTACATGTTCCTCGTAATGGTATAAACAGCATTGCGCCAGTGGAAGATCCAGGGCGGATGTGAAGGATGCATCCCTACCAGCCATGGAATGACGTTTTAGTATAGTTAAAAAATGTAAAGTATTCATAAATTTCTATTGGTTTAAAATCAGATAATAGGTTTTACTTCTAACATCAAATCAGGGCGGATCTAGCTTTAATAGAAAGTGCAGCCACTAAAAAGCTATTTAAATTTACGTTTTTGTTTACTTTTAACCCTATATTGACATTTGAGACAAATATGTAACGTTTCAAAGTAACGCGCTACTGCTAAAAAACACGACGTTTTTTGTCTGGGCGACGATTTGCTCACATCGGTTACGTTCGAGGAATGTACTTTTATGCTGAAAACACTTAAACTCTAAAAGGCGGGAAACCAGGACACACTACTGTTTTTAGGTTAGCGTAGTTTGCATATGCTGGTAGATGATGTAGTATAGGCAGGTTTTTCTGAGGTTTTTGCGCAGATATCTGACTTGATAAATTTTTTGTGTAATGACTATAGGGAAACTGATAACGCAACAGTTGAAGCATAGCATAGATATTCTTTTTCTGGGTAACACATTACTTAGTGTAAATGTAACAGATCTGTTGATCTCGTCCATAGTGCAATAATATTTTGTTTTAGTTAAAAAATAAATCGGTATTATTTTGCATAATTTGGTTTGGGTTTGTGGAAATATTGATTAGTAATAAGCTTGTAAGCATGGATGTCAAAAACTTTTATGGTAAGAAAAATTGGGCTGCAATTGCTGGGGGTGAAAATGGAGAAAGTGATGATGACTTTTTACAAGATAGTGATTCGGATAAAGATTATGAGCTTGATCAATTTCCCCTTTGTGATTCATCTGGTGATGACAGCAGTGATTCTGGTAAGTTTTTGTACTCTATTTTGAAAAAGGTGATCAAAATGAGCTTACTTTGCTCTTTATCTCTACAAAAATTCTACAGCATTACTTAGTAACTGTTTTTTTGTATTTCAGATGAAAGTCTTTCAAAAATTGGTACGGCTACTGCACAAAGCCAAAGAAAACGAACAAAGTATTCTTGGAAGTCAATTGACAGCAATGAATTTCCTCGAACGGCTCCTCAATGGCAGGGTATTTTTCCTGAAACTCAATCTGTTTTGCCACCTGTAGAATACTTTAGAAAGTTCTTTGATGATTCCATAACAGCTCACATTGTATACCAGTCAAATTTGTATGCTGTTCAAATAGACCCTAGAAATCCGCTGATGCTCACACCTTTGGAATTTGCTCAATTTCTCGGGGTTGTTGTAAACATGTCAATTATTTCTTTGCCTCGGTCAAGGCTCTACTGGTCTAGACAGCTTGGTGTTGCTCAAATTAGCAATGTCATGAGTCGAGAGAGGTTTGAGCAAATAAAAAATTTATCCATTTCAATGACAATGCGCTCATGGTTCCTCCAGGAGATGATAATTTTGACAGATTGTTCAAAGTTAGGCCGCTTTTGAATCATTTACAACTCAAATTTAACAACATACCGATGGACCAAATGATGTGTGTGGATGAACAGATGGTTCCATTCAAAGGATCATCATCCTTGAAGCAACATGTACCAAGCAAGCCACACAAATATGGTTATAAATTTTTTGTTTTGTGTGATGCCAAAGGAATAATTTATAATTTTGAAATCTACTCTGAAAAAATAAACCCTTGTGAATATTACCCAGATTTGGGGCAAGTTCTAACATTGTGCTGAAGTTGTGTAAGGTCATTCCTTCCAACTTAAACCACTTGTTGTACTTTGATAATTGGTTTACTTCTTATCCATTACTTCATGAATTGTCACAGCGTGGTATATACTGTTTGGGAACAGTTCAATCAAACCGGTTGCCAGGTTGTAATTTGTTGCCAGATAAGCAGTTGAGAGGCCAAGGAAGAGGTGCCCATGAAGAAAAAGAATGTGTTGATGGCAATACTGCCATTAGGGTAATCAAGTGGTTTGACTCCAAGTCAGTCACGTTTCTAACCAGTTTTGAATCGGCAGGTCCTACTAGTACTGTGAAAAGACGGGACAAAGCATCGAAAAGCAAAATTGATGTGCCATGTCCAAGAGCCGTGCATACATACAACACGTTTATGGGAGGAGTCGATCTATTGGATTCTCTTATTGGCTTGTACAGGATAAAACTGAGATCCAAAAAATACTACCACAGAATTTTTTTTTATCTCATTGATTTGACTGTTGTGACTGCCTGGCTGCTTTATAGAAGAGACTGCGATGGGTTTGGAATACCAAAACAGAAGCAAAAGTCTTTGTTAGAGTTTAGATGCTGCATTGCTGAAGCTATGTCCAAGGAAAATCAAGTCTTTTCCAAAAAACGAGGAAGGCCATCTACTGCCGTTGAAGTTGTGCACCAAGAAAAGAAAGCAAGAGGGCACAATACAAAGCCAATTCCACAAGCATCAGTCAGACATGACAACGTAGATCATTTTCCAGCGTACAAAGAAAAAAGGGGTCGATGCAAGCTTCCAGGCTGTAAAAGCAGCCCTCATATTTTCTGCATGAAATGTGAAAGTTATCTCTGCCTGGATAAGCAAAAAAAAGCTGTTTTTTGAAGTTTCACAAGCAGTGAAACTGATATGCTTTGCCTCAAACTTTTCACTGTTCTTGAGTATTGTCAAGCACGTTGTGTGGTTGGTGTTAAATTTGACATATAATATAATGTTGGCACTTGCACTAGAGATGCCAACATAGGTGAATCATGCTGTATTTATAAACATGTAAAATAAAAACGAAGCAATTGCTGTAAATTACTAAAAATAAACCAAACTTCAGAAAAAAATGAAGTGATGAATTTTGTGGCTAATAGACGGCTGTTACAAATTTGTAACGTTTGAGAAAAACCGGAAGTGAAAAATTTTATCACCGGAAAACGTCCTATTCTAATTTGTAATACCACGTCATGCATAAACAACACCAAAAAAAATTTTTATTCACATAAAAAAAAATTCCGTCCATAGATGGTTAAAATTCTTTCAAAATTTAAAATGGTTTCAAGGCAGTTAGTTGGTATGCATCCCAGCAAAGACACATCGAAAGTTTCTATACATATTTTTCTTTTAACAATTTTTTTGATCATTTAGAAGCAACAAATAACTGCCGGCGGCCTCCCTCCTCCCAATCCTGCTTTTGGGTTTTATCATCTCTTATATTTGATAATTTTGCAAATATTCTTGTGTACATACATTTCCGAGCCCCTATAAACAGCTTTACAAATTGGTTATATGTTTTTACTGATTTGATTAGCTTTCAAATCGTAAAGTCCACATGTTTGCATGTAGTCCCTTTTTCCACCTTTTTATTAGACAATAATTTTCCTCACATTTACCTACTAACTGACGGCAACTGCGAATGCATCCACCTCCCACTAAAAACTATAAGTATAGCGGGTGATGCAGGGCAAAGCGAGTCAAAATCTAGCCTAATTTCTCATCAATCAATATTAACTTCTTTGAAGTACCTTAAGCTAATAAACGCTACAGTATACATTTTGTTTGTTCATAGCATTGAGTATAAGCTGACAAAAATTTATTCTTTATTGATTGGTGTCTTTAAGCCGGTTTAATTGTACAGTAATTGCAGATTTCTGGATGACACTTTTAAACAAATTACATGAATTAAAGAAGTAAGTTTGCGCATTTCGTGTGTTCTCGTGATTTGTCACCAAAAATTGTACTTTAAATATAGCAGGCATTTCTCGTTTGTCGAGTGTAACGATATTACAACCAGATCAATTCGTTCTTTCGACAAATTTATTCTTCAAAATTAACGTTTCGCTCCCCTTAGTTACCGGGGAGCTTCTTCAGCATATAATAGATGTCACTAGTGTAACATACAAACTGTACAGCATAAGAATATAAAGAAAACCTTTATTACTAAGCACTAAAAATTATTGACCCACACGGAAGGCAATCACATAATAACCAGAACATTGTTACATCACAGATACAGGAGTGGGCAAACGTAAAAAGTGTTATGATAAAACTATAAACAGAAGGAAAATTTGCACCATCAGTATATTGCAGCATTATAGTGTGTTTGGCTCTAACAAATAATGTCTTATGTAAACTGCAGACAGTAACACTGTTTCGACCTATCAGGTCTCTTCAGTGCAATTGGTGATAGGTCGAAACAGTGTTACTGTCTGCAGTTTGCTAAGTGCATCGCTGGCCTCTTGCATTACTATAAATGTCTTATGCATTTCACATCACTTTTTACGTTTGCCCGCTCCTGTATCTGTGATGTAACAATGTTCTGGTTATTATGTGATTGCCTGCCGTGTGGAACAATAATTTTTAGTGTTTAGTAATAAAGGTTGTCTTTATATTTTTATGTTGTACAGTTTGTATGTTACACTAGTGACATCTATTATATTCTGAAGAAGCTTCCTGGTAACTAAGGGAAGCAAAACGTTAATTTTGAAGAATAAATTTGTCAAAAGAACGAATTGATCTGGTTGTAAAAATTGTACAATTGTATTTTTTCTTTACAGCTTTACAGCCCAGATACCGAGGTTGCATATATCACTTAATAAAAATTTTTTTGGCAGCAAAGCTAAAAAATTCAAACTAGTACAACACGATTCAACTTTCAATTTTGTGAACTTTGGTAGTTATGCAGGTCAAAGTTCATGTAAAGAAGCTTACACACATGTGCTTCATTAGTGTGACATTCTGTACTTTGATTGTGCTATATATTATAGAAGCTTAAACCAAATGACTAAATGGGCCGAAAAAGCTTTTAAAGCACATTATTTTTCTACTTCCGATTTACGGTTCTCTTGTCCCACGTTTCGCAAGCTCGAACGTGATGATATAGTGTATGTTCATCACTTGTTCATAGTGTATGTTCATCACTAGCCGCTGGCTTTCAAACCAGACTTTTATGTTGGAACAAAGTAGCACTTTAAGTTGTGGATGCCCTTCTTAGCGAACACTAATTGCTATTTTCAATACTGTAGAATTTCAAACTTCAGATCTTTTGCTTCGAGGCCCGAAACAACTCAGTCATACCACTACGTCGCGACGGCTAATTTATTTTTATGCAATACGCAAAACAATTCATTCCATAATCAAAAATTTCTGAATCCGTCACAGCACTTCGCCAATTCTCTGTTGCGATTGCATCTTTCTTCTTTATTCTAATTTTTTTTATTTCTATGCCACTTGTATTCTGTGCGTCATCTTAAGTCGCACTCGCTTTCTTCTTGCAAATGCTTAAAAATTTGACGCTCCTCTTCATATATCATTGCTATTCTTTATCAACTGGTATAGTAATGATAACCGTCGAAGTTCCTTCGGTAATTGAAGCATCGGTAGCAGACCCTTCGTATGGTTCTTCGGGCAAGCTTGTAGCATTCCCACAAACAAAGGCAAACAGGTACATAAACGAGATCCATGCGACAGTTTTCATGATTTCGTTTATGTTGGCACTTTTCTCAACGCAGTCCAAATCAAACTACCCCGCCTGGCACATGCTTTCGGGTAGCGCGGGTCGTGAGTACACCTAGCAATTGGAAAGTCTCTCTAATGCTCTGTGGAAACCAAATGTGTCCCACCCGGAAGGGCATCCACTTATTCCGATGTTCAAGGGCCTGCTAATCAGCAAACGTCCTTTTCAGGACGGAATGATGAGTGCACTGCACATAAACTGCCCTTTTCAGGGCACATCATCCAAAAGTTCCGTGGGCCCTCAATACTACAACTGAACATCGAAGGCCTCACAGCTAGCAAGATGAACGTTCTTCATCACCTTGCTACTCAGCTTGAGACGTTTGTCATCCTACTACAGGAGACCCACTGCATATCTGCAGAAAAGCTAGTGCTATCAAACTATCAACTAGCTGGGTTTTCCCTAAGCAGGAAGCATGGCCTTGCCACGTTTGTCCATGAGCGGCTAAAATGGACCTTATACAACCAATCTCCCACGACATCGGAGACTGCGTGGTTCTGCGTAGATGTTGACGGTTATAAAATCGTTAACATCTACAAACCTCCACTAACCCGGTTGCAAGTTTCCGACCTTCCAGTGTTTACTTACCCTTGTCTGTATGCGGGTGATTTCAACTGCCCCCATGTGGACCGGGGTTATAACACCAACAGCGCGGATGGAGACTGCCTACTGGCCTGGGCAAGCTCCAATAATCTTGCCCTTCTACACGATCACAAGGATGAACCTAGCTTTCATTCTGGGCGCTGGAACACTGGCACTAACCCGGGTCTTGCCTTTACCACCGTCGGTCCTGATAGTCGCTTGCCTTATAGACGCGTCTTGGAGAAGTTTCCTGGGTCACAACATCGACCTTCGCTTATAACACCACCAAGGCTTTCCCTCCCAGTACCGGGAAGGCCTGTAAAGCGATGGAACTTCCGCAAGGCCAACTGGAGCCACTGTAATTTCTTGACAAATAAGCTTGCAAGGAATTTGCCATCACCTGATTCAACAAATGTGGATCAGGCCTACCAGGACCTTTGCAATACCATCAGCAAAGCAGCCAAGAAAGCTATCCCACGCGGTCGTCGTAACACCTACATACCGTATTGGGACGCCAAGTGTGAGGCCCTCTTCCAAACGTTTCTGCAATCTCCTGCTGGATACCAGTCAAGCAGGGCTGCTACAGCCCTAATAACTTGGCTTGACAAGAAACGCAGAGACCAATGGTCGGAGGCAGTCCTAAACACCGACTTCTCACACTCAAGCAGAAAGGCATGGAGCATAATTAACAATCTTACTGGCAGGTCGCGACACAGCCCCCGTAACTGTCCCGTTTCAGCTAACGCCATTGCTGCTCAGCTGGTAAGAAACGGGAAATATGAGGGTGTTGATCGTGAGTCGTCTTGATTCATTTCTCAAGAAGTGTCTGACCGTTGGAGGGCTTCGATACCATCTCCAGTGAATCTCTCTGGTGACTTCTCGTCTAGAGAATTCGCTGCCACTCTCCAACACGTTAAGCCAGAGAAAGTTCCGGGCCCTGACTCTATTTGTCCGGAGCTTATAATCCATGCTGGAACTGCTTTGAAGTCCTGGTTACGTGGCTTCCTCTCTTCCTGCTTGCGCCAACTGAAAATTCCCAAAGTCTGGAGAAGAGCACTTGTAGTTGCGATCCCAAAGCCAAAGAAACCTGTAGAGGACCCAAAGAGCTATCGTCCCATCTCCTTGCTCTGTGTCCCCTACAAGATCCTCGAGCAACTGATCTACGCTCGTATTGAACCTATTGTCGACCCCCTGGTCCCAGGCGAGCAGGCTGGGTTTCGACATGGTAAATCGACAGTGGATCAAGTTGTTTTACTAACACAAAACATCGAGGATTTTTTCGAGGCAAAAAAGAAGGCCGGTGCTGTGTTTGTAGATCTGACAGCTGCATATGACACTGTCTGGCATCGTGGCCTCACCTGCAAGCTGCTGAGATTTCTCCCGGATAAGCACATGGTTCGTATGATCATGGAACTTGTCCGGAATAGAAGTTTCACCCTTACTACCGGTGACAGCAAGCGAAGCAGGTTGAGACGTCTAAAAAACGGCGTCCCACAGGGATCGGTCTTGGCACCCCTTTTTTTCAATATCTATATGTACGATCTTCCTTCAACGGTCTCCAGAAGGTATGCTTATGCCGATGATCTGGCACTGTTATACTCTTCTGATGACTGGAAGGACCTGGAGGGGGTCTTAAGCCAAGACATGACTACAATCTCATCATATCTCCAGACTTGGAGGCTACAGCTCAGCCACACTAAAACGGTGACGACGGCCTTTTACCTGAACAACAGAGAGGCCAAACGTGAGCTTAATGTCTACAACAATGGCAAACGCCTGCCATTCTGTCCAGTCCCTACCTATCTTGGAGTTAAACTGGACAGATCACTCACGTTTCGTCACCATCTTGAGACATTGCGCAAAAAACTAACAACGCGCGTTGCACTGATGAGACGACTTGCAGACTCAGGTTGGGGCGCTGGAGCTAAAACACTGCGTACAGCCGCCCTATCTCTGGTCTACTCCACTGCGGAGTACTATCCATCAGTTTGGTGTCGCAGTGCACACACTCGTCTCATCGATAGTGTTCTCAACAACGCATTGCGCATTGTCACTGGATGCCTGCGTTCAACCCCAACAGACTATCTACCCGTCCTCGCAGGTATCCAGCCGGCTGAGCATCGCCGATTAGGAGCAACACTCTCTCTGGCATATCGTGGCAGCCTGGACCCTGGCCATATTATCCATGAACTATTGGCTGGGTCCACACACGGCTACAGAGAGAGACTAAAATCTAAACGCCCCTTTGTGCCCGCTGCACGGAAGTTACTGCAAGATCTAACTGAATTGGATATTCGTGCAGCTCAATGGACTGACTTTAAATGGAGCACGGAATATTCGGAATGTTCATCTGATCTCCGTGTGCTTTCATCTGATGTGCTTTCATCTGATGTGCTTTCATTCCTAGGACAAGCACTAGGCCAATGGGGATGGGCCTGCCCAGATCATCATGGGTCAGGCTCAACCGCTTGCAGGCTGGTGTTGGGTGTTTTCAGTCGTTCATGCACAAATGGGGCCTTGCTCCTACATCGAATTGCGAGTGTGGTGCTGCAGAATAAACCGCAGAACACATCATTCTAACATGCCCCGTACATCGGGCACCTACAGGATTACGTGGACTGACTGTTTTGGATGTCGACGCACGATGCTGGATGAGTACCATCACTGCCAGCATCTGAAAATGTGGAACCCTTCCAAAAGAAGAAGAAGGAGATTGCTATTCTTTTTCAAAATGTTCGCACAACTTTGCACTTTGTATACTATGGCGAGTCTATTTAAAGTTTTAAAAAGTTCTAAACCCAATACACTCATAAGTTTTAGCTATTCTTTTTCTCAACTAATTTAAATCTATGCATTACTCTTGCCATTGCTATTTCTCAAATCTTTTGAAAAATTGCTATTTTGTCTTCCCTCAGATACCATGTTTCATTTTGGTAAAACATCGCCGACGATGCACGATGCACATGGAGTTTATTTTAAAACAGATTAGAATAAACTTTGGAAGAGTAAGAAAGATGTCTTCACTTTTAAATAAAAAAGCACTAATGATGCTTTACAACTCTCTGATAAAAAGCTATCTCACATACTGCATTTCCTCTTGGTATTTTGGAAATACGACTATGATTCATAAACTCTAATGCAATGTGAACAAATTTATTTGATTAATATTCAATTTGAATTATAGGACATCTGTCACTTACACGATGAAAGAAAACGAAATATTGTCAATTGAAAAGTTATTTAAATTTGAGACTGCAAACTTTATGTATCGACATTTTAATAACTTATTACCGAGTGTATTTGGACATATTCTTGATCAAAGAGTTTTAATAAACGTACTAGAAAAACTAGGAATGATTCAAATGTTTTTCCAAAATACTGCCGATTAAATTTAACCAAACAGTCATTTAAGTATAAAGGACCTTTGATGTGAAATAAAATACCTGATTCAATCAAAAATATTACACCCATTAAGGGATTTCATAAAGCACTAAAAACGTTCCTATTAGAAACAACGTCTTAATTCACTGAGGGGTATATGAATAATAAAATTGAAATAAGTTTTGCCAGGTCTCAGATCATACTTTTGCCCATATCCATTTTGTTACCGATTTTGTTAGTCTAAACCTTAATTGTAATATTAGAAAACATGAACATTCCTCCTCCTCAATGGCCACCGCTACTTTGGTTTTATTTGCCACACAATGCCGACCATTCCTAATAATGTTTCTTTAAACAAAAATCTTGCATCATCACCTTCTTGGCAATGCTGACTTCTGGACACCATTCACTAAGACACTTTTCAGCGTCCCACTATTTACATTAGCAGTCAAAACTATTGCATGCATATAAGGTAGGAGAGTACCAAATCAGTTTTTCTTTCTTTTTTTTTTTCTTTGTTCTTTCAGGTGCAGCAACCGCACATTAATTTGATTTGTTATGTGTCTTACAAGTAAATATTGTGCGTTTTAACGTATACCGTTTGTTGCTGTTTCCTATTTTTGGCTGTTGTTTTGATGTATTCTTTGCGTTGCGCGCGTTTTATTGGCCAAAAAATAAATGTAATACTAAAAAATACTAATCGCCGACCTCACACAAATCCCATAGATTATTTTTTAAGTTTGACGAAAGCTTTCTTCCAGAAAGCACCTTTCACATTCCCAAAACTTAATTCAATATTTTTTTGTTTTCACTGTAAGCAAAAATAAAATAAATATCTAATTATAAATAGAATATCAAAGCGAAATGTTTATGGTGTGCATTTAGCTATTTGCTTTGATTTAGGTTCATAGAGCGTGTAAGCAACATGCATTTTCCCTAAGCCTGTATGCTCGTTCTTATACTCTGTTAGTTGCTCTGGTGCACACCTCTGCTTAATTTTTTCATCGCTTTCTCTCAGTGATTTGTCTACTATCTTAGTCTCCTTCCTGCAGTCCCACGTCACTGCGTTTCTGCCAAATGATTTGAGTATCAGACCCACTGAAGACAACCTTTCTAAATCACACCGAGCCCCCTACCCTGGGGCGCTCTAATTTCTTCAAAGGTTTAATTTTTGGCCGAAATGTTTTTGTAGGGGGAAAATATTGCAATACTGTGATTAAAGAATTGACGTTGTTTACAAAGTAGTTTACTAACATGTCAAGCTTCGGGCGTCCGGATGCAGGCTGGTTAGATTCTGCGGTAATATTCTGAATCAGGAATGTTTATTCTGCTGCTTGCAGACCAATTGTGGTGGCAGAATCCTAGAGTTTTCAAATTAATTATGGCCCCTGAGACAAACTCAGTTATGAACAGTTTTAAGCCTGGTAGAAATTTTTGAATCCAAGCAACTTTGAAAACCTCTTGATTTATTTGATTCGCAATCATATTAATTTGCTATTTAATTGTAAATACTACTGTATGTAGACAGTGGATGAATATTGCAAGTCCGGCTTACAATCATAGCCAGTAGTAATGAAGACAAACACAGTTAATTTCCCTAAAAATCTGAAACTCTAGCGCTCACGGTACAGATTATTTTTAAGTACGGCAAAGTAGCAAGCATTTTTTTCGTATAAGAGTATTGTTTTTGGATTTCCCTTCAAACTTTACATTTTACTAATTATTCCTTAAATCTTTTTTATGAAAACTGGAAATGTTTTTCTCCCTTGCATAAAATTAGATATAAGTTACAGTAAAAACCATTTTAAGCAATTTGAAATGCTATCTGTAAATTCATGCAACATGGATCACATTTTCATAATTTGCTCAAACTTTTTCTATAAGACTTCAAAAAGTTTTTAAAAGTTTGTCTTCCTCTCTTATTCTTAGTGAATACGCTATTGCTGCACCAGCTTTCCACAATGGATAGTTGCCAGTAGAATAATGAAACTTTGGTGCTTTTCTGTTGTAGCAAATTCTTGTTTCAAAATCAAAGTATCTTTTTGTTGAAAAATACTCGAGTAAAATAACGTGATGTGGTTACACCTAGCCGGTGCATTTCCTTAAAGTCTTTTGCCCCGAGAAAAACTTTTTTGGTTTATTTGATTAAGTGCACAGAAGCATAAATTCAATGCTGTGAGAGTGATTGATATGTATTTGTAGGAATAACCCATTGATTTTAAGATAGCAAAAATATTTTGTTGAAAATATCTGACTGCTCAATATTGTTTAGTCAAAAATCAGATCATAAACAAGTCACCATCTCTGTTACCTTAAAACCAATGGAAAGAGCCCATAGATGCCGAAAATTTAATGCGCAAATATTCAAGACGATTAGATTACAAAAGAAACTTGAGACGCTTTTTGAGTTTATCTGATTAACCATCCCGACGGTTCCGCAAACTCGGATGTCAGGTGGGATGCGCTGAAATGTTATTTAAGATGCCATACTATTGGATATTGCACTAAAAAGTCTAAGAAAATGATGTCTAGTCAAGCAGCATTAAAGGCACTAGCTAAATATGAAGAAAAAAAGCTGCAAAACTTGCAGAATCTTTCAAAGTCGGAGCGCATCAGCAATAATTGTACACTTGAGGTAAATCATGAAAACTTGGTACAGAATCATTTCAGTGATGTAATTAACAGAACCCGAGCAAAAAAGGAACAACACTGTAAAAAAGACTAAATACTTTTTAAATCCTGAAGAAATAATGAAAAAAGCATTACCAAGCTTTAAAAAGATGAAATGTATGTCGCTAACAAATTTCAAATTTTATAGCAATTAAAAGGTTATTACATTGATACCCAAGTAAGGAAAAAATTGTTTATTATTTGAAAACTATCTTCCTATCATCTAATTGAATCGTGATTACAAAATTATCTCAAAATATTTTAACAATCGTATCCAACAACTTTTGGAAAAATCAATTGAACCAGAACAGCACGGGTATGTTGGCCTCAACATACTATCATTGTTTGATTTCATAGACCGTATGTAGAACAAAAAATTACTGTGGTGGTGGTTTCGTTGGATATGTCAAAAGCTTTTGACTTCTTGCAATGGAAATATATATTTGAAATTCTAAGTAATTACGGATTTGATCACTATTTTTTAAAATGATTTAAATTTTCTACGAAATCACAAAATGCTGCGTCATAAACAATATCTATTTATCTCCTTTTTCTAATGATTCTGTGTCTGCCAAGGAAATCCTTTATCACCGACCATTTTTCTTATATTTAAGCAGCGTTTTGCTAAATCCAAATATCGGATGAAAACTTTAGAGGTGTAATAATTGTAAATATTGTACGAAAGGTAAACGTATTTACGGTTGACACCTTTCTTTTTAAAATAGTTTTCACAATCAATTCAAAACGTTGTTTGCGATAGTAGATGAATTCGCCTTCTTTTCAGAGTGTCGGAATATTTTATCTGAATTGCAAGCCATTTTGTTGACAGTGAACGACAAGAAAGTGCAAAACTGTTTTACAATATGGAATTTACGTCGCCTACCGGCTGCTTCATATATTTGGGTATATGGATTCCTATTAAATTCAAACTGAAAATAACGCATTTTTGTTTCAACAAAACTTTGAGACTGCTACATCTGACTTAAAAAAGATATGCCAATATTCGGTCGTCCAAAGTTCTTAGTCTAATAGGTAAAATTACAATAATTAATAGCTAGATTCTGCCACAATTCGTTTATAAAGTAGCCGATATACTTAGCATCATCCCGAAGCAATTTTTGAAACAATTTAAGAATGTGCTCTACAAGTTCATTTGGGGATTCGATTGGAAAAGAATCGCTCGTAAAACTTTGTATTCAATATTTAAACCTAGTTCACTGCATTACATTTTACTGTGAAAGCACTTGTTTTGCTTTAACAGGTAATTTATCGTTTCAATGGAAACCAATCTTGCATCATCATTTGGACTAAAGCTTTTGCTGCTCCCTTAAAGTATATCCATTCGATAACTAATTTCTTTGCGCTCTCTTGCAATATTCAATCAAATACTTAAAAAACTTTTTACAACCCATTTGACAATGTAGACACTTTTTGTGGCTACATATAAAGCAAAGTATGATGGGAAACATTTTTACGTTAAACAGTTTTCTGAAGCAGGTATTTTACACGCTAGGCAATTAATCAATGTCAATGGAAACTTTAAACAACACAACGGCTGGGCGTAGGAGCTTGATTTGTCAACCGTCAACGCTTATTTCATTAGATATGTCTATCAAGTTAGTGTCAGCGTACCGAACAAAAAGCAGCAGCGTGCGCTGTATAGTTGATCGATGGAGCAAATGCTTACAGAGTTGCTTGATACAATTAAACTCTGTAAAAGATATACAAAAATCAGTTTATACCGGTTTATTAAGTAGTTTAGTCGGCTAATCTAATAAATAACACATGCGAAGGATGCATGATCTTAATATTTCTGACAACACAATGTGCTTGCAAAAACATTTCGTAAACTGTTATCTTTCAACAAATGAGACAAAACTAATATCCTTTCAAATAAAACAAAATATGTGAGCAATTGTTACAAACATTTAGTTACACGAGTTTGAAATTGAAGATAGCAACAAATAAACATTCTGTAATCTTTATTGTGAAACGTTACTACATTTATTTTGTTCTTGTACAGGTGTTGCATCTTTTCGGGAAAATGTATCGTCACGGGATAGTTCAAAACTGCAGTTTTTTTTTTATAAATCGAGTTAATATGTAATTTGGTATTGGATAAAATGATACTTCAAGTGATTTCAAAAATTTTTATTACTCTTGACCATATTCTTACTTTATTGATGTAAAGTAACAAGCACCTCCTGAATATGAATCAGTATTTTTTTATATTCAATTCTTCTAAAAAGTTTTATGTGTTGAGATGGAATAAAAGAAAGAAGCTTTGCCATTACTATAAGAAATAGAAACTTTTTCTGAATAAATCAACTGACATGTCAAATCAAAATAATAACATATATGAGAAAAAGTGTTTTTTTGGTTTTGATTGTTAATTAATATTATTTTTAATGAAAACAGATATTAAATATTAGGCCTACCACTTACAACTTTCTCGTAGCTGCAGGCTTATTTGCATAACCTAAAGCCTCTGTGCATATGTAGCTTGGTCCTGGCATAAAAGCATCCAGGGAAAAAACAGCAAGCCAGAAGTCAATCACTTACATTTAAATTATTAGCATGGTCCCCCATCAGTCATGTCGAGGTTAACAACATCATGCTTACAATATTGAAATAGTCAATAATTTCACTAAATTTGACTCGTTTCTTTCACCACTTTTATGGAAGCATAAATATAAAGTTGTAAGAAATGGGAACGCCAAAGTTATTGCTGTGTAATTTCAAAAATCAGCTATTAAATATTTGACATACTACTTTTTGTGATTGTGTGTCTATTTGTGTGAACTAACATCTTTGGCTACGCTTCTGCTGCTTGGTCCTGGAACAAGCTCAGCTAGGGAAAAGCAAACTAACGTCAAGTGAAGCAGTTACAGTTAAGTTGGCACAATAAATTAGATCATGCAACTAGGACAATTTCAAACAACGTTACACGCTGATGATACATATCTTAGTTTGTTTAATATTTTATTGATCTCTTTAGAAAATAGGGTAAATACGGAGTTAATAACAATAGATCATTGGCTGGGTAAAAAAGTTGCCATTAAACTATGCAAAATCCAATTACAATCTTAACAAATAGTCCAATCCAATATAAAATTACTTTTAAGTAATACAGAACTACCAAGAACTTCATTTGTTACATATCTCCACTTGCACATTGATGAAAAATCATGCTGGTCAGTTTATATTAAATTTCCATTGCTGCAGGTAGCGAATTATTCAGAGTTGTTGTTTGGATTTCGCAAGGTGTTTACTACGAAAACCTTGTGCATGCTTTACCATAGTTTAATTTATTCAGGTACTCAAATATGGTGTTACGATTTGGGATATTGTATTAAACACCAATCTGCATAAAATTAAAGTGAAGCAGAACACTCTCATTTGTACCACTGTGCTACACCTCAATTTCACCAATACATAAACAATCAAATTTTTTAAAACTTGAAGGTGTTTATAGATCTGAGTTGGGAAAATGTATGCATCGTCTTTATAATGATAAACAACCAAAATTATTTGAGGTTTCTTTAATGAAAATCAACAAACAAGACATTTGCTGCACTAAGTTAACCGATATTACAAAATGATTTTAAGCCCGATTTAACAAAACATTATGCAGAAAAGCAAGTTTTATATAAAGTTTTAAAACTTTGGCAAATTATCTCTCACAAATTAAAAGCATGCACTGGTTATCTTTTAAAATATATATATAATTTGTTCAGTTAATTCATAAGAATAATTGAAAGAGTTTTTTTACTAATATTTACAAACTGCACTCAATGTAGATTTCATTTCATTTTACATTGACGATGTAAAATCTTTGATATTATATTTCTTTTTTCTTTGTTGTATTCTATACGCTGATTACCTGACAAAGGACATAATAGTTTTTAGATGTTCCTTGCCTCAAAAACGATTGTCATTCAAATTTCTGTTTCCTTTTTTTTCAACCTGTTTAGTAATTTTGTTTGATAGAGGCGAAAAATGAACTTTACTTATTTATTTATGGTTAAATAATACAATCCATCGACCAGGTTTTCGTCCTAAAGAGGCAGATAATTCTTGCAATATTTCACATGAAAAATTGCCAATTTTTTCGACTTTGATACACTTGACTAATATGTCTTAGAAGTTAAAATTATTCCGACACACAATACTGCTGTATAAAGGCACTCTAACTTGCCAATGCATTAATAAGAAACAGGTTTTTTGCCTATCATAAGACTAATACTGCAATGTATCAGTGCAGTTTAACAGGCAGCACATCAGTTGTTTGCTTTCAAAACGACAGTGGATAAAATGTATTGCAGCTACAGCCTGATATCGTTTTCTCTATGATGATGCCAGATAGCATTATGACAAAATAAGGATTTTAAAACGTTTAAATAAAACGAAAAAGCTTGCTCAAAAAAGTTAATCTTTTATTGCATTGGCAACTCATCATAATTAGTTGTAGAATTATCTTTATCGAAAGCACTTATCTCCAGAAAAAACTTTTTTAACTTGTTTTTAAGGTTAGTACTTTT
Organism: Trididemnum clinides; assembly: GCA_963675345.1. Taxonomy (NCBI): domain Eukaryota; kingdom Metazoa; phylum Chordata; class Ascidiacea; order Aplousobranchia; family Didemnidae; genus Trididemnum; species Trididemnum clinides. The sequence continues at coordinate 58,182,423 of OY776284.1, read as the reverse complement.
TGAGAAAATAAAGAAAACAAAATTCGATTTCCACCGTCAAAAAAGCCAAATTAAAAAAAATATCTCTATTTATGACATAATCATAACATCAACAACCTTTTATGATACTTATTCCGGAGCAGTGATCAATCGTGCCAACTTTTATTTATGCTTAGTAGTTAAGTACCTGCGTTTTAGATAAACTAAGTAGTCTTGGAGGAGCTAAAGCGCACGTATGTATGTAAGCACACGCAGACAGATCTCTGCATTATGTATTAGGTTTGACATCATCATGACGTCTCAAGCTCTTTCAGGACATTCAACCAGGCGAGGTGATTAATCATGCACTGTTTGAGGTTTTTACGCCCACTAGTTTTGGAGGTGTATATGAAGACAAAAAAAGGAAAACTCTTTGATTTTAGCCAAGATATTTCCAGCCACCGTTTTAGTGTGGGGTAAACTTAACTTTAACATTGAACTCGTGCCAACAACAACAATGCGAAAAACAATTTATTAAAACAAAAGAATTTTTTTAAGTTGGCCTGCATGCTCACCGATACATGAAGCGGTTGAACCAATCCATTCCGATTGTTTGTAACATAGATATCCTTGATGATCTTTTGGGGAAATTGTATAACCGTCATTACACTTCAACTTACAAAGCGATCCTAATTTATTCCCTCTTGTGCAAGTCGTTGTTCCATTTTCAGTTTCATTCATTGTAGGACAAAACAAAGCTAAAATACAAAAATTAGAAACAAATAGGAAAAATTTTGTTAACTTGTAGAAAATTATTGTCACGAATAAGGAAATTTGCCGAGTAAGAGTTGTTTTCATATATGTGTAAAGCGCTGCGTCATTTGTTCGCTCGGCTACTAACCGAGAAAAAAACATTTTTTCCTCGCAAGTCGATTGCTGTGTACGCCTTTTATTACGTCAAACTCGTTATTACGACATAGTAAAATTTCAGATCGGTCTAGTGATTCTACCTTCTTCGAAGAATTTCGATAAACGATTAACATAACTTGAAATGCTTTTTTTCTTTTTCGCGTGATTTCGTTCTAGCATTCTCCAGATTGTTTTGTCGATTTTATATATAAGGCGATGGGATTTTCTTTGGCTAGAGAGAGGGCCAAAGAGAGAGCTGAAAATACAAAAGAGATTGGTTTGACGGATTAAGGAAGGGCCATTGTGTTTTTTTGCGATAATTTATTGTGGATTTCGTTGACGTGGAGAGTTATTGAACAGTTATTGGTGGACTTATTTTGCGGTCTTTCTTGATTGTGTGGTAAAGTGATTAATTTTGGGATCGTTGAGCGAAGAAGTTTTGAAGTCGTGAAGTACCATTTCTGTGAATACATTATTCTGTTATTAACCCGTTTTTTCCCAGTGTTCCCAAAAGGGAACATCACTTGTATTTGTAATAAATTTTGCTATTAAACTAATTTTGTGAATTCAGGTGTTTTACTAGTTAGGTGTTAGGTAGGTTATAGTGTTAGGTAGAAGTTGACTTAGTTTGTTCTAAAGTTTTTGTATCCTGCTGTGAATTGTGTAAAGATGTCTGATAAACCTTTAACATCACGTGACCTACAGTTAAAAAGGTAAGTTTTTGGCCTAGTGTTAGTATATTTTTCTGCAAAACTAATGTTGTAATTACATGACTATGGAATATAGTTCCAGGCAAAAAGGATTAATTTTGAATTTGAATTCCAGGTGGTGTGTTATGTTTGTTTTCATAATGATGTTCCCTTTCGGGAACACTGGGCATGAGCCGTTATTTAAAAAATCTTTTTTTAAGTCTCTTACTGCTGAAGAAGACCTTCCTCAGATCGAAGAAGATGAAACAGTTACTTCAGTGATGGCGTTTATTCAAGCTTCCAGTGATGGTTTTGACAGTGAAGAGGACAGCGGCGACGAAGACACAGGTGATAGCGTGAATAATCTCAGTGGAAAACAGCTACAGACTAATGGTTAGGCGAGAGTTGTTTTGTTATCTCGGTCTCCAGAAGGCAATAAAGGGGACAACCAAAATGGTTGTTTCTTTGATTCCAGTGCCGATAGTCCTCAACTTCCTTTAGAAACGGAAAGCTCTTCAACTTCTAAAACCGGTTTAAAACGAAAACGAAAGAGATTATGGGTGAGAAAACAAGACATACGGCCGAGCTTTCCACTTTTTACACTTGCAAGAAAAACACACAAAGGGCATGCAGCCTAAAGAATATTTTGAGCTCTTCTATGATGAAAAATTGATAAACTTCATCACAAGCATGTTCAATCTGTACGCATCTCAAGATGAAGGTGATGCCTCGTTCTCGACCAATCCATAGGAAATTAAGTGCTGGCTGGGTATACTGATGCTATCGGGGTACATGTCATTTTCCAGATGGCATATGATGTGGGAGTACCACTCCGAATTGTACTTGCCATCTGTATCTATTGCAATGCATAGAAATAGATTTGAAATCTTGAAGGCATATGCTCATTTTTCAGACAACAGGACTTTTTTTTTCTCTTTTTTCTTTTTCGTCAATTGTGTCTCTATATAATTGACTCACTTCACCTTTTCACTCTATTTCTGACGGATTATCTTGAAAAGTGTCAGATGAAAAGCTTCGAGAATGAATACTCTACTTTCTGCAATTTTCTGACAACACAAAACTCACTAAAGACGATAAATTCACTGGTGTCAGTTGTTCATGCCGTCATGCCTATCGTAAAAGCAACTCGCTGGATTGCCAAAGATGCACAGAAAAAACAAGTAAATAAACCTTTCACGGTGTCCCAGTCCAACCATTTTATGGGTGGTGTAGACCGCATGGACCAAAACATCGACAATTACAGAATGGGAGTCCGATTAAAAAAGTGGTGGTGACCTATTTTGCGTTTACAGTTGATGCAAGTCTTCACAACGCGTGGCAGTTGTTCAGGAAGGGTGACAATAACAGTCCTGTTGACTATTTGGGATTTTCCAGACGCATAGTACAGTTTTATCTGCAGAAGTATGGCGCCCCTCCTGCTATTCCTGGTCGTCCAGCAGCGACAAAGTCTTTAGAGAAAAGGGTCCTTCCAGGAATCCGCCTTGACAGCGCAAATCAATTTTTGCTACCAGCCGAAAAGCAGTCTACATGCGCTCTGTGCAGAAAAAACTCCAGGAAGATGTGCAAGAAGTGCGGAGCTAATATACACGAACTTTGCTTTGAATAATTCCACAAGATGGTGCATCAGTAGGCTAACAAGTAACATCCCGTGATACGTACAATGTTGTCGCGAATTGTTTTTTCTGTTTTTCCATGTTTTTTCTGTTTTTGCGTTTACTCTTTCATATGCTGCATGAGTTTCATATTTCATCACAACTGTTTTTTGTAACCTAGAAGGTGTTAATTCTGTGTCGACCATACGTCTATGTTGCAAAATGAAGTAAAAAGTCCATTTCTAGGGCAAAAATACCATGATTTAGTTGTTTCTTGCAAAAAAACAATTGAAAAATTTTTCGCTCTGGTGACCCCCATTCATGCCCGGTGATCCCGTTTGGGACACAACAAAATACAATATAATAAACAAACAAAGAAAAAATAAACTAAAATAACACCGAAATATGCTCCTTGGCATGAAAACACAATTTTTTATGAACAAAATTTCAAAAAATAAAATTCGGGAAAAAATGGGTTAAAGTGGTTTGAGGTGTTTTAGTGGAACCCAACCTTTTCCAAGTTTTATTAAGTTGTAGCCAGACCTAATTATCCGAGCGATTATCACACGTCGCCTCAATTTTTAAAAAAATTTGAAATTGAGATAGAACCGAAAGTTCTATTAATAATATCACATATATTAAAAATGCGACAATTATTGTAATTTTCTGGCGACGCATTTGTGATTGAAACCAGCGAACTAACCCCACCCCCACTCCAACCACCTTGCAGGTAGATGTGGCAAGCAACTAATCCCAAAACAAAGTTTTTGGAATATTGTTACTTGCCCGCTCCTCTACCTCTAAAGTAAATCTCTTCTATTCGAGATACTGTAAGCTACATCATTCAAACTATAATATGCAGTGTAGATTAGGTCACTGCAGCCTAACTGTTTTCAATTACGTAACCTGTAAAGTTGAAATCAAAATATGGTCGCCTGTCTCTTAATTATTAATTTATTGTTTGTTAGTTAGTTTCAAAAATCATTATTCTGTTGTCACGTAAAGGCTTTGCAGTTATGCACAAACAAGTTAGATTAAAACTTGCTTTATAGTTGCCAGTAGGCCTGCAGCTTTTGCATTGCATAATTACCACAAGCAACAGACAAACTTGCCCTCAAGTATCCTTTCCAAATGGTCTCGGCAACTTGTCAAACATTCGTCATGCATTATTTATAAGATATCAATACTTTAATGGATATTAGCAATTCACTGTTAGAATTTGTGATAACATGGTATTTGAGGTATTGACGAATAACGCACAAAAACTATCAAAACCAAATAGCGAATTTAGAGGTAGTTTATGTTGTTTTCGGTAAAATAAAGAATGTGTTAACTTTCCGACAGCAAGTTTTTCTTCATACATCACAATCAACACCAATTGATATCTGATTGAAACACTTCAATCGCTTCCGTGGCATTTAACAAAATATCAGGAATTTTGATGAACCTGCAATTGCGCAGTTAGAGAGGTGGGTATTATGCCATACCCCACCTTTTATTGATATTGGCAACAAAACAAAAAATCAGCTGAGTCTGGATTTGCAAGTAATTTATTGAAGGTCTTTATCTCAATATATTTTAACCCATTTGTGCCCAGAAAAAATAAAAGTTTTTGAAAATGCCTAAAAGTGTTATATATTGTTTAGTATAGTGTCAATAGATCATAAATGCCTTTAAAAAGATTTTTTTATTTGTAACTGCAAAAATATTAAACAAAATGTTATGTTGCGAAAACGCAACATTTGTCACCACGACTGCTCAGGCATCGCGTCAAACACTACCGACTCAATGCTGATAGCACCTAAAACAGCTCTGCTTTTCTGTAACTAGTATAAATCTGTACTTTGCTTAACCCCTTCAGACCGATAGGATTAATTAGTTCCCATTAGAAATTTTTGCCTACTGCTAGGTGCATGTCGCTGTTAGATTATTTTAATCATTAAATATTTTCTTCAAATTAATTTGGCAACTCAGAAAATGCTTTTAAAGTTTTGAAAATTCTGAGTCATAAATTTTAAAGCTTAGTGAAGTTTGTGAAATTGTTCTTCATTATTGTGTATCTTTAGACATACCTAAATTTACGTAAAACCTATTTTTGAACGTAAAGTAGTTGTTGTTAGGTGTAAACTGTATTTTAGTTACACTCTCAACCATGGTTTGATAGATTGCAAGTTTTATGCAATTTTCATACTGTTTTAGAAAGTGGGACTTTTTTGTCCCAATCGGTTTCACGTGTACTTTTCACTTACCACTATATTATATGCAGATGACAAACAGACAAATTAGATCAAGGGAATTCATTGTAGGCATTGATCAAGTAGTCCAGCTAACTACAGCTGATAATTCTGATTCATCTGATGGAGATGATTTTATTGATGAAGAAGACATTGTTTAACTTGAAGAAGCTACTCCATGAGCAGGCTCTGAAAATGAGGTTTTGGTTACTATTGATGATGCTAGAGCAGACACACAAATTCCAATCGATTCTTCCCCGTTAGACTATATATTTTCTTGGCAAAAAATAACTTCTGGCAGTAATACTGTTGATATTCCTGTCTCTAATTTATTTGGTGCTGTCAATTTAGAATATGATCATGAGCCACAACCAACGGATGTGTTTTTGGATGTGACAGATCTCAATACTTTATTGGAGTTCGTGATTATGCAAACTCAGTTGTACATGCCACAAAAAGGAAAAGTCTTCCAGATTGATTTGGAGGAGATGAAGGCATTTATTGGCATTACCTCATTTATTGGTAATCATATTGTTCCATGCCTTCGGGATTACTAGAGTCAAGATCCTGGTCTTGGGATAAATGTGGTTGCTAATGATCGCTTTTTTTGAGATACGAACAGCATTGCACTTTGTTGACAACGAACAGCCACATGATACAAAAAGATAAAGCCTGGAAGATGAGACCTGTAATTAAGCATTTAAACAATTCTTTTTCACATGCTATGAGCCCAACTGCCCAGCAAGCTATAGATGAGCATATGGTAAAATTTAATGGGCAGCATGCTATAAAGCAATACATGCCCATGAAGCTTATCAAAGGAGGATTGAAAATGTGGTGTCGCAATGACTTTGCTACTGGATATCTTTTTTAGTTTGATATGAATGGCGGTAAGCAGGAAAGCAATGTGGGAAGTTTGGGTGAAATGTCATAATTCAGCTTTCAAGGTCATTGGTAGGTACAAATGTGAGGTTGTTCTTTGACAACTTTTTTACATCACCCTCCTTGTACACAAGCTAAAACAAGAAAAAATATTTTGCTGCGAAACTGTTCGGCAAAACAGAAAAGGCATGCCAAAAGATTTTAAAAAAGACAAAGACATGGCAAGAGGAGAGATCAACCGAAGGAAATCTCAAGACCTACGTCTTGTAAAATGGATGGACACTAAAGGTGTTGTTTTGCTTTCCACTATAGACTCATGTGTGCCTACAGTGAATGTAAAGCGACGGGTCAAAGGACAAAAAGAGAAAGTCACTGTACCATGTCCCGTTATTGTAAAAGCGTACAATCAGGGAATGAAAGGAACTGATGTTGTGGATCAGTTAAAAGTAACATATGAGATTGATGGAAGGTAACCCCGAAAATTCTATCGTCGCCTGTTTTTTGACTTTATTGACATGGGTTTGGGAATGCTTTTATTGTGCATACAAAACTGATAAAGGAAAACTTTCCACACAGCAGGCGTTTGAAGACACTCAAGGACTTTAAGCATAGTGTGGTTATGGATTTGATAGGAAGCTTTTCATGTCGCAAACAACTAAAGAAATCTTCATCCTTGAAACTGCTTATGCAAAACTCTGGTGAGCATCATATAACCAGAGTTTCATTCAAAGAAAGAGGACGATGCAAGCTTTGCACCAAACGCAAAATTGACTCTCGTACTTGCATTCGTTGTAACAGTTGCAACTTGTATCTGTGCCAAACAAGCAAGAAAGACTGCTTTGCAGAATGGCACAGTGGTGTCCATCAATGATTTCATTTTGTTGTAATTTTTGTGTATGATTTTTGATATTTTTAAGACATTTATTCTTTACTTTTGTTAGATTTTTGTGCTGTTAGAAACACACCATTATGTAGCCAGAGCGAAAATACGCTGTAGTTTTATTTTGAAAATAAAGTAAAACTGTTCTCAAAGCTGGTTTTGCTTACGTCATAATTATAAAAAACCAATGCATGGGTGTGCCTAGATGCTGTTTGTCATAGATGCTGATCTACTGACGTCAAAGTAAAAACAGATATTCCAGTTTGCATAAAACGTTGTTGAAGTACAGCAAAGGCAAAATGACGTAGGGCCTAGCATCAATATTGTGGATTTTGCTGCATGTAAAAGCATTGCATCTCATTCGTGAACTATTTCGCATATATGATTGTGACCCATTATTGATTATGTTGCAAATCACAATCGTACAAGCGAAATAATTGACAAATAAGATGTAACTTTTTTATTCAACAGTGCGAGCTTCTGAGTCATTTAGCGCCAGCTGTAGATGATTTATGTGCAAATTTTCAGTACACTTTTTACACCAAGTAGCTTTTGGCGACCTGTCTTAATCTTTGAGCTGATTTCTTTTAGATAAAATAACAAAATTGAAAACAAAAGCTTGCAAATTTGAGTTTTGAAACATAAGACAATCGATTGCGTATTTTTTGTCCGAGAATTCTTGCATCAAAAGAGAAAAGATTCAGATTTTAATAAAAAGCGAAAAGTACACATGAGACCGGTTGGGACTAATTAGTCCCAATTTTTCCGACGCTTCTCCTACGTCTGTGGATCCATAGAAATTATTGAGTTGTCAGAAGCTCAGTAAAATAAAAAAGTTTTAGTAAATTTCGGCAAAACAAAAGTGCTGGTCTGAAGGGGTTAAATAGTTTTTGCAAAAGTAGTACCACAAATCAAAATGATAAGATTTATTAAACAACATAGTTACAAATGCACATCAGGAAAGCAAAATTTTTATTCCATTGCATCACTATGACAATCGGGTGAGCATTTTGCTTGTAACGCCACATCACATTTTTTCTGCTAGAAGTTGATAGTTGTCAGCAGCATGAAAATATTGCTGTATTTTGTCCAAACAGTTTCTTCGCATGGATTGTGCCACCAATTCATTACGTAAGTTAGACTCATTTGACCTGTAGAATCTTCGCCTCGGCACTCTATTGTACCCTGACAGCTTCAATTTGCCAATAAATGTTTGCATTTCTTTAGCAGATGTAAAAAAAATTATGATTTCCAAATTGAAATGCGTATTCTACAGTTTCAGCAGTTAAATATTTAATGGCTATATCATCTTGGGATAGTTCAAACACTTCACTGGGAGTGCGTTTGTAATCAGCTACAGGCCTTATTACGATGTGCTTCAACTCTTCAACAGATTGAGGCAAATTTTCCTTGACCCAGTTACGCAAGTTTAATTTCCATTTATCCCGTCGCCGCGGAAGCACTGGTACGAGCCGCTGCTACAGTTGCATCAGCAATTATCTGATTACCAGACAGATTACGCAAATGTACGTTTTCTTCATCGCCCGAATCTTCGTCAGTAATGACCTCATTACCTGGTAGAGAGACAAATACGGTAACTTCTCTGGTAGCTTTTACAAAGACAATTTTAGCCACAGTCGATCCTTCGCTTTCTTCGTCATCAGACTACCGTTCTAGTTCTTCCAGAACACCATGCAATCTCATTTGCTTCCTGAAAGTACAAATAAATTTAAATAAATCAGTCCAACAATGAAATTCAGTTAGATCGTTAGAAACACACCTACTAAGTCAGTGAACTAGAGCAGTAAACTAGGTCATTTATTTATTCTAGTTTGCCAAGCGATTTCGCAAAGCAATTTGAGCAACTTTGAGGTGATAAGTTAACAGGTAGTTTAGTTTGTAAAGCATAAAACACCAATTTTGCTTGTGAAAGCAAATAGTGCTGATAGTAGATTACGTAATATTTTAACAATTTTCCTGCTGACGTATTGGCTATACCTCGTATTTTAAAAGTATAAGCCAGTACTCTTCAACCTTTTTGATATCGTGGAGCCCCTGATTTACTTTCGCGTTTGTAATGGAACCCCCTTAACAAAAATTTAAAAAACACAAATTCCATCCAAAAATCAAACATTCGCTATTAAACAGACACTTCAACAAATAAATACGCTCGTAGTTAATACAGAAGTAAATAAGCAATAAATTTTAATGACTCGGTTGTTGCTAAATTTCTTTTACAATCTTCTTAAATCGTGGCTGCTCGTTGCTCAATGCATTCCTCATACACATATCCACACTCTTCAAACAACTTCTGTGCTTGTTCTTAATAGTTGTTAAAACAGAAAATGCTGTTTCACACAAATAGGTATTGGGGAACTGACACAGAAGTTTCAATGCTTCCTTTGCAATTGCGGTTTCCTCTTTGTACATGAAAATCCAAAAATATTCATTTCCATTTTTCTCAAAGATTTCCTCCAAATGAATATCATTACAAATATCCAGAAGTTCTTCTTGCTGTGGCGAAGTGAAAATAAAAGGATTAACTACCCACTTCAGCAAACGAAAAGCCTCAGATTCTTCTTCAGGAAAATACCGGCTGAAATTTTTCTGTAATAGCTTCAAATTTTCCAACACCAATTCTTTTATTTCAGATGTATCCTCTATCTTGGAGTCCTCGCTCAGAAATTTATTCAAAAACCGAAAAGAAGAAAAATCATTTTTTGAAACTTTATTAGTTCAGTAGTCCATTTTTCTTTTAAATGCATCAATTTTTCCAACTTGGGAAAATATATCCAAATTTTTTCCTTGAAGACTGGTGTTGAGAATGGATAATACATCAAATATTGAAGTCAGATATGCCAATTTGGAGACCCATTCATGGTCAAGGAAGTTCGTTGCATATTCATGATTTTTCTCTGCAAGAAAAACTGATATTTCTCGTCTTAATTTGAACAGACGAGTCAAAACTTTGCCACGAGAAAGCCACCGCACCTCAGTGTGGAGCAGAAGAGTGACATTATCAGAATCCATTTCTTCACACAGTTTTTGAAAAACTCGTGCAGATTTGCCTTTACCTCCACATTTTATGTAATTAACAGTCTTCACAACTATATCCAAAACACTTTCTAGTTCCTTCTTCCTCTGCTTATCAGAGCTAAACGGTTTTACAGCAAGAACTTCACGATGAATAATACAATGTTTTAATACACAGTTTTTAGCAACTGTCTTGACACGAGCACCAACTCCCGAGAAGTGTCCAGTCATCACAGCTGCTCCATCTGTAGTTAGAGAACAACACTTATCCCATGGTATTTGTTTTTCTGTCATAAATTCGTTGAGTTTATTAAACACTTGTTCAGCGGTTGTTTTCACTTCCAAATCCAAGCAACACAAATATTCATCAACAATATTATATGAATCAGCATCAGGAAATCTAATAAACACAAGCAGCTGTGCTCTACTACCTACATCCGTTGATTCATCCAGTTGCAGTCCATAACATGGAACTTTTCCGATTTTATACAAAAGTTGTTCCAACAAATCTTCAGCCATATGAAATCCCCTTCTGCTTACAGTGGTATCAGAAAGAGGTATGTTTTGAAACTTGATTTCAGTTTTCTTGTCAAGGAGCTGTTCTGCCACAATTTGCAATGCTGGTTTGATAACTTCCTCGCCCAAAGTAAACGGTTTCTTTGTTTCAAGAATATGATGTGACAGTCGATAGGAAGTTGACAACAAATCTTGATCCGTTTTAACTGCTCCAGAGAAAGAATCTTTTTGCTTGCGTACGCTGCTTTTCATAGGTCTAAAGTAAGAGATAGTCTTTGTCTCGTACGCTGGATGATTGGCTTCTAAATGCCTTTGTAATTTAGCCGGAACCAGGGCAGAATTAGAGAGTCTGTTAGAGCAAATCAGACATTCGGGCTGAGGAGCTGCATTCAGAATTTGGTCATCCGACAAAAAGAATCCGTATTTTAAATATGTTTCGTCCCATTTTCTAACTTTAACAGTTTTATCACATTTGGTCCGCTTGGATGGAGGTGCCTCTTGTACATTAGAACAACACTGTTCAGTACAGTCCACACTTTTGCTGTTGTTACTATTTCCCTTCACGTAAGAAAATATACTAGTCTGCTTCATCAGGCCTGACTAAATATTAAAAAGTTTATTCTCACGAAGGCTGAAAACTGACAGCTGCTCCCTACTGCAGTGATCTAAACTCCTACTGTTTTCATGCTACATTTTTAACTTAAAATAGTAGCCTACCAGCAAAGCAGACTTATTTTTTGAAATTGACAATTTGACGAAGTATTATGACATCATAAATCGGCTGTACGAAAATAGAAAACTTAAAAAGCTTTATCTAGATTAGGTGGCCTTGCCTTGTGACGATAAATTTCGATACAATTTAAAATACTTAAAATTCTTAAATCTTTCAAAAAAAAGCTAGTACGGTAGTCAGTAAAAATTTACTCGTAACGTCGCGGAACCCCTGGACTGTACTGGCGGAACCCTAGGGTTCCGCGGAACCCCGGTTGAAGACCATTGGTATAAGCAAATCTCCGTAGCTTTACAGTGTGATTTTCTTGTGTTAAATTGCACTTTATGAAATAACAACTCGTTCAGGTTATGTGAATACTTCAGCTATTGTGCAAGAAACTCAATAATGTTATAGCTCTACACACGTCATCAGAAATCAGACGCTCTCTGTATGACAAATGATGCGAAAACGCAACAAAATTTATTGCGCATTTTCAGCCAGTAAATTTCGCACTTTTAGTTACAACCAGAACACATGTAAATGGATAAATCAAGTGCTTATCTATTACATTACAATACTTATGCAAAAAATATGCATAATTACAACAAATACGTGCTACATACCTGATATCGTCGTCAGCCATCGTACTTCACAAAAACCCTCAATTTCTAACCTCCACAAAAGTTTCTCTCTACGCTCTAAAACTTTAAAATAACTTAAGTCTGATAGCAACAAAACTAGTCCAACTAAATAAAACAGTTTGGTTGCAAACTGTCCAGCAGCGTGGCCACGACGAACGACGCAACGCACCCTACTTTTTTGTTGCGAAAACGCAACATTTGTCATAAATGGGTTAAAATGTGTAGTTTTGGAAAAATTTAGAATAATCTCCAAAAAAGAAAAAATGGGCTTGTTACTAGGTTTATAGTTTATGCGCTTCCTTGCAAATATTCTTGGTGCGCTGGAGTGAACCCATGATGCTGTTGCGGTAACTTCACTGAAGTTCGACGCACGAAAGTGACCTAAAAAGTGTCACCCCAATAGCAATATATTGTTCAACCAATGATTACCACGATTGTTATCATTACTACATTACTATCATCCCACTGTGTTGTTATATTTACCCTCTCTAATTTGAAATGAAGATACTGCATGAAGGAAAAATTTATAATCACAACACAAGCCTGATCTAGATTTAATCAAACTAGGAACAAGAGTGGAACTTCTTCAATAGGCATTCAAAACTTGACACAAAAATTATTATGGTCGCAAACTCCGTAAATCTACTCCTGAGAAAGCCAACAGAAGAGTAAAAATGACGCCTCGACTTTACCATCGTCTCTTGCAATATTCCTCGGCATCCGTTCTGGTAGAATAAGGCAATCATTAGGTGGCCTTGTCAGCCATCAGCAACCCTGGAATACAGTGGGCGAAAATGAAATGTTGACAAAATCAAATTTCAACAAAAAGTTGTATTTTATTGACAGTAACTTATCGTTTCAGCATTGACAATGAAAACAATGCATGATTTTAGCAATAGTAGTCTTGCTATTTAGTATTTAGTCATAAACCCCTTGGCTTGGATTACATCTTGCAATCTTTAAGGCATTAAATTAGCCAACTTTTCATAATAATCGGTTTCCATTGTAACTCACAAGGTTTTCAGTACATGTGTTAGTTCGGAAATGTTAACTGGCTGGGCTTCTTGTACCTTTTTTTTCATCACATTCCATGCGTTTTCTATCGGGCTAAGGTGGGAGAGTTACCTGGCCACTCTAAAGTGGGTATATTTTCTTCAGATAACCACTTTTACACAAGTTTTGTTCGGTGTGCGGGGGGCACCATCATGCATAAAATGTGTGGGGTGATGAATGCCCCAAAAAGGCAGCAAGTGATTCTGCAAAAATTGGAGACAGTTAGATTCCCGCATTTTGACATTTTTGGGTAAGAAATATAATTCACCTCGCCCGTGGGTACCACTAAACGCACCCCAGACCATCACACCATCTGAATGCTTTACAGACTTAACAGTGAACCGTGGTTCATGCCTTGATACGTTTATGGGCCTTCTGATCACTTTTGACTGTCCCCTCACCAGTCGGAATGTGCTCTCGTCAGAAAACATCACTTTTCGCCACTGTTAAGGTGTCCAGTGTTGATAATTCTTTGCAAAAGTTAGTCTCTTTTTTCTCATTTTCTCTGTCAGAAGGGGATTTTTTGCTGCACGCCGACAGGGGAGGCCCAAGTCATTTTTCAACCGATGCTGGATGGTTCTGATGGATACTCCCTCCAACAGTTTTGAGTGCTTCTTTTTTAAACTTGCAGGTGTGATTGATGGTCTGAGGAGCACTTCTCGCTTTAAAAGATGATCTGTCCTAGCTGTTGTCTTTCGCTTCCTACCAGAACCAATTTTTCGTTTCGGAACAGTACCCTCTGGTAGGCTTTTTGTAGCCTTTAACAACAGGTAAACAGTCTGTCTTGATACGTACAAATCAGCCGCAACTTTTGTTGCAGGCACGTTCATTTTGATTTTTTTTAAAGCCTGAGCCTTTTCAATCTCTGGTAACTTCTTTCTTCCCATTTTTCTTTTTAACAAGCAAACGACAACAGCCTAAATTTGCTAAAATTTTGCTTATAAAGTGCTGAATAATGACAGCCTTACCAGCCTGGTGGTTGCACTACGGCGACACCTGTGGCGGATGTTAAAACTGGTAAAAAGAATGTCTCCCTACTGACCAAAGATCAATCAGAAATACGAAAGAGAAAACAGGAAAACGGCTACGCGAAGTTACATGTCAACATTTTTTTTGCGCCCAGTGTAGATGTGTACAGCCCTCGTAATCTTCGCATGCGAATCCAAGCTTTGATGACTGATGATTGTAGTCAACACCAATACACAGGATTGGGTGAATTATTCGGTGCACTTAGTCTTTACGCAGTTAAAAAATTTCAAATTTCAGATATTTTTTGAAGTAGAATTCCATCATTTTGATTTTTCTTAATTTGTAAACTTCGTGCGCAATGGATTGCTCTCAATTACCTCAAAGGAAATTGTTTATGTACAGTAGGTCTACAATATCTGAAAAAATGAATTAATTCAAGTAAAACTGCTGGTGAACACTACGTTTTCTGTGAGAAAAGGGAACGAAAAACGTTTTTGTTTCGAAACAAAAGTAAAGACTTATCGTCTTGTTTGAGATCACCTTTTCGAAGTATTTTTATACTTCTGGGATGCTCTAAATATTCTTAGGGTGGAGCTCATTCTCGGCTCCCCATTATTTTTACGCCTACAGATAAAAAAATATATGTTTTGTGATACTGTGCAATAATATTGTAGACAATGCTACTTTTCAAGATAATGTTCATTCTAATTATAACTTTGATAAACAAAAAACTATTTTGCAAAAGGCAAAAAATGTCAAATTTATTTTAGGACATATCAAGGTCGCTGAAACCAAATATGCATTAGGTTTTTGAATTAGCTCTAGCATCTAAAGTGTCGCAAAATTATTTATTTTTGCTTTCGCACTTAATTATAAACTGTCTATTATCTTACGGGCTACTGTAAACTTCATATAGATATAGCTGATCACAATTGTAAGCGTATATTAGCTAGTAAAGTAGATAACGGTAACAGAATAAATATTGAAGTAGATCTTGCTTTATACGAGGGTCAGTCAAAAATTATTCGCACTTATAATTTTTTTATCTTTTTGAACAAACACAAGAGTAAAACAAATTCGTCACTTTTCCCCATAATTTCCACTTTTCTCGATGCACTTCTTCCAGCGATCTACAAGCTTGTAAATTCCATTTGAAAAGAAATTTTTGGCTGGTCATGCAACCATTTGTGCACCGCTTCACCCTATGCTTCCGATAATCTCGCAACGCATCTTTGAGCGAACTGAAGAGATTGTAGTCGGAAGGTGCAAGATCTGAGCTGTATGCAGAGTGTTGCAGCACATTAAAGCCCGAATGGCCAATGGTTTCAAAAGTTTTGTAGCCGCATGTGGGCGTGCATTCAACAATACTTCGCATATCCCTAGAGGTCTTTGCTTGTGGTCTACCGTGAGCTCTCTTGGCAGCCACCTTGCAGACACTCTCCGGAACCCAAGATAATTGTGAATGATTTGATGGGCAGATCCATGACTATCAGTAAAGAGTACTCTAACTCATCAACCCTGATGCGCCGGTCTGCAAGTAATCATTTGTTGAGCTTGTTCGCCATTGCCGTCAATGGTGGACCTTCTTCTGCTTGTGAATGCTTGACGCTTGTCCGGCCACCTTAAAACTTCTCAGCCCATTCACGCACACTTCTTTTTGGTAACGCACTATCTCTATACTGTGCTCAGAACCTCCTGTGAATTTTACTTCCTAAAACGCCTTGTGCTCTAAAAATTGGATCACTGCAAGATGTTCTTCGGTGGTACATTGCACTAAGTGGAGCCGACACTTTTGTCGACTGAAAACAACACGTGTAAAAATCGATCCAACAAGTTGATCAGCTGATTGCGATCAAATGACGCAACAGATGGCGCGTGCAAGAAAAATTGCGCCAAATTTAAACACAATCGTACGCTGTGGTATTCGTCGTTTGAGCTATTTGTTCTGAGCATTAAGCAGGAAGACGTATGTATATACACTGCGTCAGCGCTCATGCTCTGTTTGCGAGTCTTCAGGTAGACTGGGCCACCACGGCGGGTAGACTGCTTGGCCCCACCATCTGTCTGTCACATGAAAATACAGGAATTCCGTTGAGTGTCTTGGCCAAGCAGGGGAGCTGTGAATCCCATTTTTAAAAGTCTTCTGTCATGACTCAAATCGGGAAATGAACCCCTGGTCTACCAACTGCGAAGCGGACGCTCTAACCACCGCGCCATCGCGCCGGTTTACGCTGTGGTGAAAAGTGCGGATAATATTAGACTGACCCTCGTAGTTGCATTAAGAAACAATCATGAGTAAACTCTGCATACCACAAAAATAACTGACATTGTAAAACAGTGGCGTTTTTTAGACCTCATATCGGTTTGCTGCAATTTATGAGGTTTACAGTGTATGTTTGCATTTCATGCAGGATAGCAAAATGGCACATTAACTAGCATTTTCTATTACTTTTGGCATAACCTTTCACAAACAAAATGCAACCACGTTTGTTTAGTTGACAGCTATTAAATCTTTGCATTAAACTCTCAACCAGTTAAATTTTTGTTTGAAATATTTTTTTGGCTATGACAATCACATTTACCAACAAAAGAATGCATAACTATCAACAAATAACAGCAACAACAAATGAATGTATCAACATTGACAGTAACATATAACGCTTGCAATCATCAATGTTTAATGCCACAGTACTAACAGCATAGCTGACAAATTAACTTGGAGTGTTTCCCGGAGGCATTATTTCTGCACACAAAGCAAACGACACTAGTTCCCTTGTCCTTATTTCTCTCGCCAAGACCACATTTCTGTCGTCTTAATTTGGGAGCTTTGTAATCATTTTTTTTGCTTTTTCGCTGATGCAATAGAAATTAAAATTCTTCGACAGGCGTCAGAACGGACGTTAACGCAAGTTGCTTAATAGCTTAGCAGTTTCTTTCTTCTATTCGTCCTAAATGATACTAAACAGTACAGAGTCTCTAATTAAGCCACTGGTAAAGTGTTAAATTTGCATGGCGCGTGCACTTTTTGATTAAATTTCGCTTGACTTTACTTTAAAAAACCAACGCTCTAAAGCTATCAAAAATAATTAATTTTAAGGTGCTTCGTTACGCAGGAAAACAATCATCTTCAATTACTGATGAGGCGGTAACACACTTTCTTTTCTGTAAAGGTATTAAAACCAAGGATTTAGAGTTTGAAGTTTTATTTACAATGTCTGTGCTTTTACATGAAAAATCAAAATTATTATTTTTTACATTTTTTTCGCAAACATACTTACATGGTTTTGAAAATTATTTCTTGATTTCTGTGGAATACTCAGTCGAACCTTATTATTTTTAAATTTTCTGTCCGCAATGTGGCGCTGGGGAGGTGTTTGGATTGTAATTTGTAGCGTGGCTTTTATTAGATTCTTCCCTCGCACTGTCTGCCAGTAGCTGTAAAATGGTTTGATTGTCAGCAAATTGTCGACCCTCAGTAGTATATAATATTACTTTTAGCCCAGTTTTTGCGGAGGGTTTTGCGGAGGGCTACGTCATTTCCGAACGTGACTTCCGAACGTGGTGACACATGAACTTGAAGGACATTGTAAACACGTGTAACAACTTGTAAACAAATGGTAACACAAAGACAACGTGCACCAACTTGTAACAGCTTGTAAACAAATGTCAATACAAATGTCAACTTAAACAAATGTCAATACAACTTGAAAAGAAATGTTTATAGCAGCTTGTAAATACATGACAACTTGAAATTGATTTGTTATAGGCACCCTCGCTTCAGAATACCCCCACTTCAAAAATTCTCCAATTAATTTCACTTTGGTTTCAACTCGTTAACGATCTTTTGCCTTATTGTAAACACAGCTATTGTAAAGCGGAAATACTAACTTTTAGATCGTGACTGCAGCCTTTGATAGTAAATTATCAACAACTTCCTTTCGAAGCGTAAGCATTAATCGCGTATAATCATTCATATCTTGAAATTGCTTTTAAAACCTCTAATCGATTTCTCCGTTTGATTCCCTAGAATGTTGTTTCTTTACCCTTCTAGATGTGTTTATTGGAGGCCTTTTCCTTTACTCGCGATATTTCTGCAGTTGGTTGGAATTAATTTACATCTATTTCAGTAGAACTAGGTAGGTAATGGATTCAGTCTTTCTTCAGTCTTTTTGTCAATAACTTTCTGACTACACATGGCTCTCATCATAGCTCTCTCCACTCTCTTGCGTTTTCATTTTCTTTTAAACACCATACCTCACTTAAATCACTACTGTTTACATCGTAAAATCGAAAAGATTTAGTTTTAATTGTGTGCAAATCATAAAACATTCATCTCAAATTTACATTCATTTTTCATACAACTAGAAACCAAAATTGTATCCTATCATCACACTGTTTAAAGATTTTTCCGAAATTTAGCAACTTTTAAACTTATTAACACGAAATTTTTACTACCTTTCAAAGTCTACTCAACTCACTTACATAAAAATAAGCACAACTTTGATATTATTCGTAGAACATTAACATAAAATTCATAGTTTTACAGATTCCTCAGCTCACCTACATAAAATAAACACAACTTTTGACATTATTCGTAGAACATTAACATAAAATTCATAGTTTTACAGTTTCCTCAGCTTACCTACATAAAATAAACACAACTTTTAACAATATTTCAAGGACATTAACATAAAATTCATAGTTTTACAGTTTCCTCAGCTTACCTACATAGAAATAAGCACAACTTTTAACAATATTTCAAGGACATTAACACAAAATTCATAGTTTTCAACATTTACGTTTATTACAGCTAGTCGTTAGTTTTAGGGGAAAATAGCCAACAGTTTTCTAGATTATCAGGTTTGCTGGGGAAAATCACAGGCAGCGACGTTGCTTCCTGAAGAGTGCGGTGGAAGAAACAATATTAAATTTGACACAATTTCAAACTTTTATCGTTACTTTTACACTTTTTAGATTAAAATTTCATTAGCTTGACCAGACTTTTGGGTAAAATGTAGATTTGCCTCACATATGACAGTTAGATAGTTAAATTTTTATGTTAGTTTCACACTTTCTTGGAAGAAGATTTCAATAGATTGACCAGACCTTTGAGTGAAATGTAGAATTACTTCTCATATGTCAGCGAGTTAGTTGAAGTACAGTGGTGGAAACATTTTGAAAAGAAAAGGTCAGAACAGTGAATTTTGTTTCAATTCAGCATCACTACTAAATATTATTGAACCAAGAAGATTGAACTTTTATCGTGTTTGGAGACTACTTCAAACTTTTACTTTTAAACATTCACCATGCATCTAATTTACAATATCTTTTCATGCAACTAGAAAACAATTATAACGCTGGTTTAAGTAAAAACTATCAAGTTCTTAAGCCACCAACATTAAATTTTTCAAAATCAGCTAAGCTTACTATCAACAAAAATCTGATGCAAGCGGAAACATCAACATCACGTCAGCAAACCTTTAACCAATTACAATCGATGTAGAACTTCAAAAACGGTTTTCTATCAACAAAAATCTGACGCCAGCGGAAGCATAGACTGTACGGAGGTGATTACGTCTTTAAAGTTATAAACATTCTTACCTCTTATTTGACCAATCACGAACCAGCGGGTGTTTTGATTTGCACTACATCACAAGTTTTCATTACACAATTGTTGGAAAGAACAAGACAGGTCTAGGCAAGAATAGCGATTTTTCTTCTTTCTTTGTTAACATTTCTCTATAAAAGTCGTATGTTTTGCGTGAAAATTGGAAGAAGAACAATGGAAAACTGCGGCGAGACACACACTTCAATTGCTGACGAATATGAAGAGAGAGCAAAAAACGTCGACCTTACAACGACCCACCCCTACTCCTCATGCTACGACGGGTTGATGGAGCAAACAGAGTTGTTGGGGCGTGCAAGAAAACATCAAGAAGAAGCAAGAAAAATACGAAAAATCTTCCTTGACATTGACAAAGAAGGAAAATCAATACCCGCAGACGGTGAGATGTTGAGAAAAGGCATGCTGACTGTCTCAAGAGGAAAATCTCTCTTTTCAACCAATCAACTTATTCAAGTGTGTGAGCATATGTTTGAAGACCTACAGTTTGTAGCTTTCAAAGGCCCAACAGATGCCCGTCCTTATGTGGTGGTGATTTTCTCAACTAACTGTCAATACAGCGATGTCTGTGAAGTGAAAGCAAGATTGGAGAATTTCAAAAAAGAAGTTGCAATAGAAAACTTTCTTATCAGATTTAAAGTGGAAGCTATCTTTTCACCCGAGAAATATTTTCAACACCTACAAGACCGATCATCCGGATTCATCATTAGAAACGAAAACTGTGGTATCAGCAAGGAGCTAGCCGCTCTTGTGAAAACCTTGAAAGAGGTGAAACACACAGCCGATAGAAAAAACGATCTAGTAGCCTGCCTAGAAGCACTGAAGTCTGTCATAAGAAGAGAAAACCCTCTCCACTAAATATAAAACAATAAATGTGTGTTTTAACGCATGTAACCGTCTTTACATTTGAGTAAAATTTGTTTAAAAATGTTGTGCCCTTCTTTCAAATCTGAAGAAACGCGAATCTTAACCTTCTCAGACAATTGGCCTCACCGAGTCGATAATTTAAGTCCTGAACGAATGGCTAAAGCTGGATTTTTGTACAGTGGCAGCGATGATCGAGCATTTTGTTTTTATTGTGGTCTATCTATTTATCAGTGGGCGGACACGGACATCCCAGAAATTGAACATGCGAAATACTGGTCCGCGTGTGCGTATCTAGAGAGAACGTTTGGAACTGGTTTCATTAACCAACACAGTAACTTCCGCATTCCAGAAGTGGAGTTTTTGTCGGGAACGAGATTCGGGTTTACTACCCCTGAAGAAGCAGTAGACCCAACAATTGTGAGAAACTCTCCAGTAGAAAATGAAGAACCGAACATAACCCCCTATCTGAAGCAAAAGAGTGTGACACATCTCAAGAACTTGTGTGTAAAGTGTGCTTCGATGCTCGAATTAATGCTTTAACAATGCCTTGTGGATATTGCTTTGGATGTCTGAACTGCTCGGCTAAGCTTTATTCAAAGGAATGCCCCATCTGTCGCGTGGTTATTTTGGATGTAAATCGTATTTATATTGTATAATAAAACACTCGATTGTATTCAATTCTGTTTATTACACGTAAAACAGTTACATTTTTAGTAAATTTTGAATAAAGCGCTCAACAGTTTTGTCGTTTAGACTAAGATTATTGGAGAAATGAGTCAATATCTCGGATAGAGAGCAACCACGCGAGCGAAATAAGATGTAGTACATGGTATAATGTCCACAGACTTCAGATATCAAACTCTGTAAGGTCTTTGAGTTGTAGGTCCAGGATGAGCAGTGAGAATCTAAAAATCTGTCAAACCATAAACAATTGGATGTAGACCATAGCTATCTAAAACTCAGTAGATCTTTGATTGTTGAAGAACATAGCAACCCAGTGTTCTCCAGGAGCAGCACTCGGTGTTAACAACATAACTCCCAGGATACTCCACAGTAGGTAGCTGATCTTTAGGAAAAACACCCTTAAAAATCTTTTGCACAGGAGTCATTCCTCTCAATCTGTAGTGTATCCATCAGTCAACACGTTTCTATCAGTCCGTCAATCAACCAATTCTGCATGAATTACGACATTGCTTCTGTTGGAGGAGTGTTAAAGTCTAGACAAATGTTTTTCATCAACTCCAGATGCGCACAAGAAGCCCCAGATCTGGCGCAAGAATTCAAAACTTTCATAGTTTACAGACAAGAAAAAACTCACCGCCAACAGACATAAAATTTCATCATCTCCGCAAATTTAGGTAGAAATCTGCAGAGTGCGGTTTATTTTTCCAATCACAATACCAATTTGGGGCACTTCAATGCTGCAGTCATCACCACACTCATACAAAATAAGTGCCCAGACCCGGGTTTGAACCGGGCACCTTTAGATCTTCAGTCTAACGCTCTTCCAACTGAGCTATCTAGGCAGTAAGGGCCAGTACGGGGCTCGAACCCGCGACATTAAGACGACACTATAACCGACTGAGCTAACTGACCACTTGTTGAAATCCCAGAAATTTCTCTATTAAGTGAAGCAATTGTCTTTGATGTTATGCGTCTGTAGGAAATAATGATTTTCTTGAAAAAGTATTACAGATTTATCTAGTTACAGTGCTTCCCAACAAACCTCCACTTTCAAAATCACAATTTCCTTTCCTTTCTTACCTACTTATACTTCTTGAGGGGTTGCTGATAGTTATTGTTTTAGGCACTGTATCAGTTCTGATGTGTTAAAGTAAGATATTCATGAAAACCGTAAGTTCTAGATCTGCAACAGTTTATAAGGTAATTGATAAAATTATATTTTCTTCCTCCTGGACAACATGGAATGAAATAATTTTACGCTTATGACAAAGACCTATGTATATTAATTTTAAAAGTTTTTCAAATCTGGTTCTGGCTCCAACATTTGGAGATTCTTTAAAGCTTGCGAGCATGTCGAGTGCAACATGTAAAGACAACAAAAGTTTTAAAGTGTAAAAGAGACTGTAGAAATATTGGTAACACTGAACGAAGATTAAATAACTTGGCAAATGTTTGGAAATATGTAGTTTTTGCTTCACCACATTCAACTTTTTACGTCAATACACTTGAATTCGTACCAAAATTTTAAAATATAATATTCGTTGGTTGAAAATGCAGTGGGAGACTACCATTTCTTTCAGATTTATTCACTTGTTAAATTCTCACAAATATTGAACACGTTGAGACAACAAAATATTTTTATCTGACACCCTTGGGAAGACCACTAAACAACCTTGTGCGCGCTCAATGTACAGTATTTTCCAATTTTAAGTTATCAATCATCGCAGATTTACAACTATTAT
Source organism: Trididemnum clinides (assembly GCA_963675345.1). Lineage (NCBI taxonomy): Eukaryota > Metazoa > Chordata > Ascidiacea > Aplousobranchia > Didemnidae > Trididemnum > Trididemnum clinides. The sequence goes on along the minus strand of OY776284.1, from coordinate 58,159,418 downwards.
TTCTGAGCTAAATCAAAAATGGTGAATGAGCGGCGTAATGTTTTGCATTATTTTTGCACTATGTTAATTCTTTTGCTGTATGTTTATTCAAAAATTTTATCCTATAAGGTTTTTAAACTTAAATTTTCTTACTGTGAATTTACCTCACCACATATCTCTGTACATAACAGCAAATCAACCCTAATATTTGTAACTTTCAACACTACATAATCGCTGAAATGAAACAACACTAATTGTTTGTCAGATTTTGATTACCTTACAAGTTATTTTATGCAACAAAAAAATCAAACTTATGACGATTGAAATCTACAGATAGGTGGTGGGTTCGATGTACCAGCTGCAAACATAAACTTATATCGTCACTACATGTAATTTCAAAGACCACCTGTTTCCAATCTACACCTAAATCGTTCTATTGCTACTCCTCTTCTCCTATTGTGTTTATTTGCAGTACAAATTTCTAGTGATTGTCTCTAACATATTGCTGCATAACATCCAGTTTGTGTATGAGAAAACTTCCAGGTTTACAATTCGTGCTCATTAATCTAAGAGTAATAACTTTACCTTGACAGATATTGTTCTCAGAACTGAGAAAGTAACTTTTCACTAAACTTTTTGAGATCATACTACAAATTTGATTGGGTTTATCACATAATGTTCACATTGGTCAAGGTCTATGCAGCATAGAGATGGGTTATTCTGAACAATTAAATCTTATTTCTAAATTTGCTAATACTTTAAACTGCAAGCAACTTTAATAAATGAAGGGTTTTATTCGTAAAACATTTCAAATGTCAAACGTTTTCAAGAATTAAAATCTGTAAATGTAATAATTTCAAATAATAAAGATATACAGTGTGTCCAAAAAATAGGTACGGTTCAAAATATCTACGTATCTTCCATCACTTTTTTACAATAAGTCGGTACGGTTCAAAAAATCCACATATCTTCCATCACTTTTTCACAATAAGTTGGTACCTTTCAAAATATCTACGTATTTTCCATCACTTTTTCACAATAAGTCGGTACCTTTCAAAAAATCCACATATATTCCATCATTTTTTTCACAAAGAATGTAGTTCTCATTTCTCATATACATAACTGACATGTCATACTTCAAAAAATCCTCGTATTACTTGGAATATCAAGTTCGTTGGATAGCCTCTTCATTCATCTTTGGCATCTTTCTCCACATCAGCGATTTTATCTTCTGTTTGGTATGTCTTCCACCTCTTGGTCTGTCAAACAAGCTACCAGTCTCCAATAACTTGGTACTCAAAGCCTTGATTATGCGATGTTCTGGTGGTTTATTATCATATAGCACACGTAGTCTGTCTCTAACAAGCTTCATGGCGTGTCTAGTTTGCTCACTTGCAATAAAAAATGAAGCGGCGTGAACTCTATATTCAACCGTGTAGTCACTTGAATCAATCATCTTTATTGAATAAACTACAAAGTATGACATGTCAGTTATGTATATGAGAAATGAGAACTACATTCTTTGTGAAAAAAATGATGGAAGATATGTGGATTTTTTGAAAGGTACCGACTTATTGTGAAAAAGTGATGGAAAATACGTAGATATTTTGAAAGGTACCAACTTATTGTGAAAAAGTGATGGAAGATACGTAGATATTTTGAACCGTACCTATTTTTTGGACACACTGTATATCTTTATTATTTGAAATTATTACATTTACAGATTTTAATTCTTGAAAACGTTTGACATTTGAAATGTTTTACGAATAAAACCCTTCATTTATTAAAGTTGCTTGCAGTTTAAAGTATTAGCAAATTTAGAAATAAGATTTAATTGTTCAGAATAACCCATCTCTATGCTGCATAGACCTTGACCAATGTGAACATTATGTGATAAACCCAATCAAATTTGTAGTATGATCTCAAAAAGTTTAGTGAAAAGTTACTTTCTCAGTTCTGAGAACAATATCTGTCAAGGTAAAGTTATTACTCTTAGATTAATGAGCACGAATTGTAAACCTGGAAGTTTTCTCATACACAAACTGGATGTTATGCAGCAATATGTTAGAGACAATCACTAGAAATTTGTACTGCAAATAAACACAATAGGAGAAGAGGAGTAGCAATAGAACGATTTAGGTGTAGATTGGAAACAGGTGGTCTTTGAAATTACATGTAGTGACGATATAAGTTTATGTTTGCAGCTGGTACATCGAACCCACCACCTATCTGTAGATTTCAATCGTCATAAGTTTGATTTTTTTGTTGCATAAAATAACTTGTAAGGTAATCAAAATCTGACAAACAATTAGTGTTGTTTCATTTCAGCGATTATGTAGTGTTGAAAGTTACAAATATTAGGGTTGATTTGCTGTTATGTACAGAGATATGTGGTGAGGTAAATTCACAGTAAGAAATTTAAGTTTAAAAACCTTATAGGATAAAATTTTTGAATAAACATACAGCAAAAGAATTAACATAGTGCAAAAATAATGCAAAACATTACGCCGCTCATTCACCATTTTTGATTTAGCTCAGAAATAATAGTTGTAAATCTGCGATGATTGATAACTTAAAATTGGAAAATACTGTACATTGAGCGCGCACAAGGTTGTTTAGTGGTCTTCCCAAGGGTGTCAGATAAAAATATTTTGTTGTCTCAACGTGTTCAATATTTGTGAGAATTTAACAAGTGAATAAATCTGAAAGAAATGTTAGTCTCCCACTGCATTTTCAACCAACGAATATTATATTTTAAAATTTTGGTACGAATTCAAGTGTATTGACGTAAAAAGTTGAATGTGGTGAAGCAAAAACTACATATTTCCAAACATTTGCCAAGTTATTTAATCTTCGTTCAGTGTTACCAATATTTCTACAGTCTCTTTTACACTTTAAAACTTTTGTTGTCTTTACATGTTGCACTCGACATGCTCGCAAGCTTTAAAGAATCTCCAAATGTTGGAGCCAGAACCAGATTTGAAAAACTTTTAAAATTAATATACATAGGTCTTTGTCATAAGCGTAAAATTATTTCATTCCATGTTGTCCAGGAGGAAGAAAATATAATTTTATCAATTACCTTATAAACTGTTGCAGATCTAGAACTTACGGTTTTCATGAATATCTTACTTTAACACATCAGAACTGATACAGTGCCTAAAACAATAACTATCAGCAACCCCTCAAGAAGTATAAGTAGGTAAGAAAGGAAAGGAAATTGTGATTTTGAAAGTGGAGGTTTGTTGGGAAGCACTGTAACTAGATAAATCTGTAATACTTTTTCAAGAAAATCATTATTTCCTACAGACGCATAACATCAAAGACAATTGCTTCACTTAATAGAGAAATTTCTGGGATTTCAACAAGTGGTCAGTTAGCTCAGTCGGTTATAGTGTCGTCTTAATGTCGCGGGTTCGAGCCCCGTACTGGCCCTTACTGCCTAGATAGCTCAGTTGGAAGAGCGTTAGACTGAAGATCTAAAGGTGCCCGGTTCAAACCGGGTCTGGGCACTTATTTTGTATGAGTGTGGTGATGACTGCAGCATTGAAGTGCCCCAAATTGGTATTGTGATTGGAAAAATAAACCGCACTCTGCAGATTTCTACCTAAATTTGCGGAGATGATGAAATTTTATGTCTGTTGGCGGTGAGTTTTTTCTTGTCTGTAAACTATGAAAGTTTTGAATTCTTGCGCCAGATCTGGGGCTTCTTGTGCGCATCTGGAGTTGATGAAAAACATTTGTCTAGACTTTAACACTCCTCCAACAGAAGCAATGTCGTAATTCATGCAGAATTGGTTGATTGACGGACTGATAGAAACGTGTTGACTGATGGATACACTACAGATTGAGAGGAATGACTCCTGTGCAAAAGATTTTTAAGGGTGTTTATCCTAAAGATCAGCTACCTACTGTGGAGTATCCTGGGAGTTATGTTGTTAACACCGAGTACTGCTCCTGGAGAACACTGGGTTGCTATGTTCTTCAACAATCAAAGATCTACTGAGTTTTAGATAGCTATGGTCTACATCCAATTGTTTATGGTTTGACAGATTTTTAGATTCTCACTGCTCATCCTGGACCTACAACTCAAAGACCTTACAGAGTTTGATATCTGAAGTCTGTGGACATTATACCATGTACTACATCTTATTTCGCTCGCGTGGTTGCTCTCTATCCGAGATATTGACTCATTTCTCCAATAATCTTAGTCTAAACGACAAAACTGTTGAGCGCTTTATTCAAAATTTACTAAAAATGTAACTGTTTTACGTGTAATAAACAGAATTGAATACAATCGAGTGTTTTATTATACAATATAAATACGATTTACATCCAAAATAACCACGCGACAGATGGGGCATTCCTTTGAATAAAGCTTAGCCGAGCAGTTCAGACATCCAAAGCAATATCCACAAGGCATTGTTAAAGCATTAATTCGAGCATCGAAGCACACTTTACACACAAGTTCTTGAGATGTGTCACACTCTTTTGCTTCAGATAGGGGGTTATGTTCGGTTCTTCATTTTCTACTGGAGAGTTTCTCACAATTGTTGGGTCTACTGCTTCTTCAGGGGTAGTAAACCCGAATCTCGTTCCCGACAAAAACTCCACTTCTGGAATGCGGAAGTTACTGTGTTGGTTAATGAAACCAGTTCCAAACGTTCTCTCTAGATACGCACACGCGGACCAGTATTTCGCATGTTCAATTTCTGGGATGTCCGTGTCCGCCCACTGATAAATAGATAGACCACAATAAAAACAAAATGCTCGATCATCGCTGCCACTGTACAAAAATCCAGCTTTAGCCATTCGTTCAGGACTTAAATTATCGACTCGGTGAGGCCAATTGTCTGAGAAGGTTAAGATTCGCGTTTCTTCAGATTTGAAAGAAGGGCACAACATTTTTAAACAAATTTTACTCAAATGTAAAGACGGTTACATGCGTTAAAACACACATTTATTGTTTTATATTTAGTGGAGAGGGTTTTCTCTTCTTATGACAGACTTCAGTGCTTCTAGGCAGGCTACTAGATCGTTTTTTCTATCGGCTGTGTGTTTCACCTCTTTCAAGGTTTTCACAAGAGCGGCTAGCTCCTTGCTGATACCACAGTTTTCGTTTCTAATGATGAATCCGGATGATCGGTCTTGTAGGTGTTGAAAATATTTCTCGGGTGAAAAGATAGCTTCCACTTTAAATCTGATAAGAAAGTTTTCTATTGCAACTTCTTTTTTGAAATTCTCCAATCTTGCTTTCACTTCACAGACATCGCTGTATTGACAGTTAGTTGAGAAAATCACCACCACATAAGGACGGGCATCTGTTGGGCCTTTGAAAGCTACAAACTGTAGGTCTTCAAACATATGCTCACACACTTGAATAAGTTGATTGGTTGAAAAGAGAGATTTTCCTCTTGAGACAGTCAGCATGCCTTTTCTCAACATCTCACCGTCTGCGGGTATTGATTTTCCTTCTTTGTCAATGTCAAGGAAGATTTTTCGTATTTTTCTTGCTTCTTCTTGATGTTTTCTTGCACGCCCCAACAACTCTGTTTGCTCCATCAACCCGTCGTAGCATGAGGAGTAGGGGTGGGTCGTTGTAAGGTCGACGTTTTTGCTCTCTCTTCATATTCGTCAGCAATTGAAGTGTGTGTCTCGCCGCAGTTTTCCATTGTTCTTCTTCCAATTTTCACGCAAAACATACGACTTTTATAGAGAAATGTTAACAAGAAAGAAGAAAAATCGCTATTCTTGCCTAGACCTGTCTTGTTCTTCCAACAATTGTGTAATGAAAACTTGTGATGTAGTGCAAATCAAAACACCCGCTGGTTCGTGATTGGTCAAATAAGAGGTAAGAATGTTTATAACTTTAAAGACGTAATCACCTCCGTACAGTCTATGCTTCCGCTGGCGTCAGATTTTTGTTGATAGAAAACCGTTTTTGAAGTTCTACATCGATTGTAATTGGTTAAAGGTTTGCTGACGTGATGTTGATGTTTCCGCTTGCATCAGATTTTTGTTGATAGTAAGCTTAGCTGATTTTGAAAATTTAATGTTGGTGGCTTAAGAACTTGATAGTTTTTACTTAAACCAGCGTTATAATTGTTTTCTAGTTGCATGAAAAGATATTGTAAATTAGATGCATGGTGAATGTTTAAAAGTAAAAGTTTGAAGTAGTCTCCAAACACGATAAAAGTTCAATCTTCTTGGTTCAATAATATTTAGTAGTGATGCTGAATTGAAACAAAATTCACTGTTCTGACCTTTTCTTTTCAAAATGTTTCCACCACTGTACTTCAACTAACTCGCTGACATATGAGAAGTAATTCTACATTTCACTCAAAGGTCTGGTCAATCTATTGAAATCTTCTTCCAAGAAAGTGTGAAACTAACATAAAAATTTAACTATCTAACTGTCATATGTGAGGCAAATCTACATTTTACCCAAAAGTCTGGTCAAGCTAATGAAATTTTAATCTAAAAAGTGTAAAAGTAACGATAAAAGTTTGAAATTGTGTCAAATTTAATATTGTTTCTTCCACCGCACTCTTCAGGAAGCAACGTCGCTGCCTGTGATTTTCCCAGCAAACCTGATAATCTAGAAAACTGTTGGCTATTTTCCCCTAAAACTAACGACTAGCTGTAATAAACGTAAATGTTGAAAACTATGAATTTTGTGTTAATGTCCTTGAA